>LPNX010361095.1:435231-450844 GCA_001517045.1 Pseudotsuga menziesii | reverse complement strand
ATTTGTAAAATTGTTGAAATTGACAGAAATCATCGTGGCCAGTTCGAATTGAAGAAGAGAAGAGAATATGCAGTTACTGTAACTTTTCTTCCTGAAATTTATATAACTATGATATTTCATCTAGGATTTAACTATGATCTTTCATCTAGGATTTAGTAAATTTCATCTAGGATTTAGTAAAGCGAAAATGTTTAAATTGTTTAAATTCCTAGAGAGCGATAATGTTTAGTGTTCATTCTTTTTAATTTGACTTGCGCTTTGGACTCTTTCACGCAATGCAGTGAGCCCATCATCAGCTGCCTTACCTCCTCCTCCACCTCCATCAACCATGAAATTTCTGAAAATAGAAGCAGAGACCTTCCTTAGTGATTCGCATTTCAGTTTTAATTTATCATCTCTATCTTTTTCAGGGTATTCGCACTTCGGTTTTACTATATCGTCTTCATCATTTTCATCTTCGGCTTCAGATTCAGATATATTGAATTCTATGTTTCTACGAAGGGCCTCACCTCTAAGAAAGTCTCTAATTTTATTTGTTGCTTTGATCTCATCAGGTTTTTGGCTCTGCCTCTCAGGTTGTGATTTTTTAGGGTAAGCAACTGTCTTTGGAGCCCAAAGACGGTTTAAATCTAGAGTTCTGCTTGCAAAATGTGCAAATCTCCTTGAGCGCTCTCTTTTCAATTGGGCTCTTTTCAATTTCTTCTCATATTCAACCCCACCATCATGTTGTTTCTTTTCACGTCTCGTCTTTGTCAACCTGAGGAGTATGTTCTCTTGATCGACACTGTTGTTTGCCATCAACTCATTTGCAGAAGATGTTGATGGATCTGACTCAAGGAAATCCATGTGCCCGTAGATTTTATCAATTATTTCGGGAACACAATCCATGTACCTAAGATGCATACACAAAAAATTATTATTGGCTAGTTACATTCATCTCCGATAGAGATTCATATAACAATACTCCCATACAGAATTTTAAATAAGTAGAGGGATCAATCAGCAACCTGTATTTGATGACTCTGTCTGCAAATTCAATGAGATTTTGTCCCTCCATAGCTTTTGACAGATTGAATTGAATGTTTTCCAAAAGCAAGCAGATGTCCTCTATACAAGTCTCCTTCACCTCTTCTTCCAGTCCTGCAACATTTAGTGCAGAAAGAATCTCCATGCGAAATAAAATTTGCATTTCATGTCTATAGCCAAAGTTAAGGATTGCAAGTGATCAAAATCATTCAATTTGAATAGACGAAATTTGAACTAATGGTTAGTACAGAAACAAGAAGGGATACTCTCTAACTTTGTCTTTTGAAGTGTATGCAGAAGACGAATGAGGAAGTAGGATTTCCTTGTACTTGGCTACCAATTCCTTGGGCTCCTTCAAAAGCATGTTCGTAACTTGTTCACAAATTGACAGGTTCTCTTTATCACTGGACTCAGAATTCTTCTCCACAGATTGAAGCTCTAAATTAGATATCAATTGTTGCACAATGCGTTTGGCTATAGTACCAAAATAAATTTCGTCATGGCAGAGTGCGTATTGAATTTTTTCATCGAGAGACTCGACAAATAGTGTCTCTGCATTTTCTGAATCACTAGGAGGAACAAAAGCTCAAGTTGGGTCAATTGGTAATGTGCTTTCAAGAATAGAATTAGAGCTATCCCCGGTTGGTTCAGGATCCATGGTAGGTTTCTCAAGTACTGTCGTGGCCTCTTCATTCAGCTTGCTAACTTTGAGCTGAACATTGCAATCGATATTTAATGTTTTGGAATTCTTATCAAACCAACAACTTAAGAACCTTAAAATTTTGGATTGAGTCTCCTTGGATTTCTTATATCTGCTTTCCAATTTTATAATTGGGTGAATTGTAGCTTTAGAAGGATCTGCCTTGCATATACTACGAACAATGGCTGTATACAATGGTTCCCATGTATTGTATTTTAGAAGCTGTAGATCATATTGACTGGGTGTGTCTGCACTCACTTCTGAGCTTTTCAATCTCTTGGAACTCACATCAAAATCTCTCTCTCTCTTTCTTTTTCTCTTACACAAGGTTGATTGTTCCTTACATTTATCAGAAACAACATCTATTCTATCTTGTTGTGGTGCAATTGTCAATCCATTGATGCCTTGAGAAACTTGTACAACATCAAAATGATCAAGATTCTCTTAAGAAAAATTCCCAGTAGTAGTTTCTGTGGCTGAAAGATTTCTAGTAATTCTAAGCTCTGCAGTGGAATCCAATATATAAAGCATGCCTACATGGACAGTTAAAGGTTCCATAATGGAAGATAATGGAAGGCAGCTAGGCATGCCATTAGAAACAATAACCAAAGGCATGCATTTTTTACTTGATAAAAACCCTAAAATAAGCTGCCAGGCAGGTTTTCCCTGACATAATTCACCATTTTCCTGTTGAAGCCTCTTAAGAATTTCATCTCCAATTCCATCCATATCTTCACCCTTATTCCCTGACTTGGCTGAAACGGAACATCGAAGCAAAACACGTTCAGATACAACACAACTCAAATCAGGGCATTTTTCCTTCTTAAAAACCTCAGCAACGTGAATCTTAACGTTGTCCCAGTTAATTAGTATTCTCTTCTGATCAGCTTTATTTTTCAAAATAATAGCAGAAATATCCAATCCAGCTATTGTGTTGCAGGTGCTTGAATCTTTCATGAAATCCAAATTTTTTACAAGGCATTGCAATTTACGGATTCTAGCCTTTATAGACCTCCCATCAATTCCTTCAACCTCCATGCTCAAGTCCCCAAGTATCTTCTTATAGTGCTTACTTGTGAACATAAACATACTACTGGGATAAGCAATAGTTGGTCAAATTAGGTCAAAGGGCACCGATTTGGAGGTCACGAGTAGCGTATCTAGAGATATAAAGCTCCACTGCATTGCCTTAAAAGTCTCAATAACTTGTTCTCTGCTTATTTCGCATTCTATGATATCATGGGTTGGGAATATTGGAGGAATATCAGCCCAATAAAAATGTATATCTTTAGCACTGAATGATTCTCTCACAGACTTCAATTTCAGACTAAATTTACTCAACAAATCCTCGTCTGAAAATTCGAATTGCGATAACAGACGAAACATTAGAGAGAATTTGAGGTCAAAAATGGGCCTCCTAATAGATGTACTACAAAAATATAAGATATATTAAAATATTATGAGTTAGGGGTTTTATGGGGTAGGTATATATGACAACTCATCTCCTACACTACTTTTTATGCACAATATAAATAACCATGGTTGAGTTACTTTTCTAAATTGACTATAAATAAAATTAATAAAATAACTCTACAATGATGTGACTAAGATTCATTGTAAATTCCCAAATTTTTTTGTCTTTTAGCATTTATTTGTATTGAACTTGTAAATAAAATTAAACAAAAAAGAATTTAATTTATATTCATAACTAACATGTTTTTTTCATATAAATATCATTCATGAATTTAATTTATTTTAAAAGTACAAGATTTAATATATATTAGTTTGACATTATGATATTAAATACAATTGAGTGAATATATAATTTAAAATTAAAAAACATGAAAATGACAATATATTATTTTATAAAAAAATGTGAAAAGACATTTTTATGAATTATGAGTACTTTACTTGAAAATGACAATAATATTATTTTATGAGAAAGTGTGAAATGACTTTTATTGTGAGTACTTCACTTTATGACTTAAAAGTACTTGTACCACTACCTTGGTTAACTATGGGTTTTCATCCACCATAGAAAATGTGACAAATAAGCATTCTTAACTCATGCAATGCCACCTCAACCATGGGGGATGATGTCATCTACTTGAATGTAATTGGTTGATTTTTATAGTACATTTTGGTCCTTTTGAGGCCCATTTTTGACCTCAAATTCTCTCTAATGATGACAAGTCTTAAATGTAGAGAATCTACCTTTACAGGTGATGATTTTGTTGATGACCACTAAAGGGTTGATGAACTCTTCTCTGATCCAAACCCTGGAAAATCCTTCATCGCCATTCATAGTTAAAAACTTTGGCTTGAAGACATAATCATAACTCTGATGTGATATCTTGAAATTCTTAAACCATCAATCACTAGTTTGTGGAAGCCCCATATCTTGGGCAACCATTTCCTCAGAGACCGACAATACTAAGGGCTCTAAACTGTGTAGTATGGACATCAAATCCAAGGAAGAATTGCAGTGAAATGGCATCGTCGTGCCCCTGCAAGGCTGATAAGAAAGGATTCCACCCTACTCGAATGAATAATTCATGACACTCTTGGAATTCAGGCATGGCGGATGGTTTAGAATAGGAAGTCGACTACGCTTTGCTTAATCTATGCATCAGCCATGACTATTCCAATTAGCTAATTCTTAATTCAACTACTGATATCCCTCTCGATGGACTATGATAGGCTCTCCCTTGCACCTCCTTATCACATAGTAGCCAAGCCGCTATCCTCCACGTTGTTCCTCGGACTCGCAACACTTCAAACCTCTCTCCTCCCTAGGCCCACCTTCATATTGTCATTGTTGTGACTCTGTTCACTCAGATAAACGTCAGCTTCCTCCCCCTTGGCTGCTCTTTCTCTCATGCTGCCCATAGCTTGGGCCGCGTCCATCTTGCGACCATCTTCCTCATTTCTCCAGCGCGCAGCTCTTATATTGACCCATGCTGACCAGTGCAGACCGCACTCTCACACAGTCTTCCACGCGACCCAAGTTACCCTTCTTGTGCATACCCTCGGGTTCCTTGCTACTCACTGCGACATCCTCTAAACCTCGCCTCTCCGTACAGCCTGCACACTCTCTCCTTTCATCGCTGGATCATTTCCTTTGAACTTCACCTGCTGACGAAGTGCCCAACAAACTAGTCCATGTTAATAACAGTTCATATAGTGCCTATAGTTTACATAGTATATCTGCTAGAATGGTGAGAGATATAATTGATTGGAGATCTTTGATCTTGGTTGAAGATGTGGAGCTGGTGGGATGGCGTTTTAGACTTATTGGGGCCACTTGAAACCTGCCTAAAATGATAGAAACTAGGTGCAACTAAATCGAAGATGCTCAGAATAGAACCAAGATCAATCACCCTAATGTTAGGTGGCCCTTTAGCCCGTTAAAGACATTTTCACCCATCGACACCAGAATAGATGTCATCTTCAAGCCAGACAAGTGATAATACATGCAGCTTGCCACGCTCTTTCATGCATGCATACGATGCATCCACTAAAACACAAGGAGGCGGTTTGCACAATACACTTAAAAAACACATGTGGTATGCACAACGCGTGATAATACATGCAGCTTGCCACTCTCTTTCATGCATGCATACAATACATCCACTAAAACACAAAGAGGCGGTTTGCACAATACACTTAAAAAAACACATGTGGTATGCACAATGCATTTGAGAGGGTCTACACAATGCACTAAAAAACAAGTGGCATGCACAGTGCATTTGAGGGGTCTGCACAATGTACTGAAAGTGAAAGTGGTCTGCACAATGACAGCTCGCTAAATTAAATTTGGAATAATAATTGGGATTTTGGAAATCTACAACATCAATTGTTATCGTTACGTGTGTGTTATTTGAATGACGAATGGCATATTTATGATAAATGAGTTATTGTTTATGAGGACAATTACAACATCGTTGATATCAACGACGCCGCCGGATCTTGGGGCATAGGAACCAAGGTAACGTCATCTCCACCAAACCAATAATAATCTAAAAAAATAGACATTTAAGAAATAAAAAAATAAAATTAAAAATTAAAAATAAACAACCTTATTCTAAAATATATTTTTTTGTTAAAATTGCTACAAAATATTCCAAATAATCACCCTGAGCGATTCATATATATCCCCTTGTCGGAGACATAAAAAATGTAAAAATATGGGTCTTTATGAATGGATAGTTGAGTTCTTTTCTGGTTTTCATATTACAAAGAAAACAATTTTTAGTAGAAGTTATGGCAGAGGTTTTTCCAATGCATTAGTTAGTATGTTTTAATGCACATAGACTTGTGCATATATTGCATTTTAACAATACTTGTGTGTATTTTTAAACACATCGATGCCATATTTATTTTATTAAAGCACCCGTGCGTTTGTATATAATTTAAACCCACTGTTGCAAATGTTGTATTATGTGCAATGTTACACATTTTGTAATAAATATGACTGGTGCTTATATTGTACCAATAATCATTGACGTGCGTAGTATGCCAGTTAGCACTAGTGCTTATATTTTGGACAAAAGACATTGGTGCTTATATTTTAAAAAGCACATTGATCTTTATGATATGTAAAGAACAGAAAGAGCACTAGTGGCTAAAATTAAAATTTGAGTAGGGCATCCATTCATGAAAATGAATAAAATGCACTAGTTAGTTGAGATAATTTGTGTATGTTGTTGTGGTGAATTTTTTCATGTCGCAAGTATGTAAATATATTTTTTATTCATTTTCTAGATTGTGTATGGTGTTCCAGTGAATTTTTCATGTTGCAGATATGTAAATATAGTTTTTATTTATTTTATAGATTGTCTATGGTGTTGTGGTGACCCTTTCCATGTTGTTGATATGTAAATATAGTATTTATTTATTTTATAGATTATGTATGGTGTTGTTGTGACTTTTTTATGATTTTAATACATAAATATATATTTTTCATTTTTCTTTATACACATTTTCAATTCATCATATGAGAATCAAATATTTTTATAGTAATATTTATTTTTATATTTTAAATATTGTGTTTCAATAAGCGTGTTGATTACACCTTTGTTCATAGTCAAACCATTAATATATTCAATGAATAATGTAATATTTTTTTACATTAAACAATCTAGTAGAAGAAGAAACACATTTTATTATATACGAATAATAATCCGAAATATTTTTTTATATACGAAGAAGAAACACGTGACTAGTGTGCCCTCCTTGAGATATTCTTGGCCTCCACTCCTTGGTTTTTGGTGACTCCTCCTCAAAGGTGCTAATTCAGGAAAGGAAATCTCCTAACTAAGCCACTACTCCATTAATTTGACTTAAGCCTCCATAATGAAACCTAACCTTACCTCTTTCTAATTTGAGTTGATTCCCTTGGGTTAGTATTGGCCTCCTTGTGCTATAAATTAATGTGCTCTCTCCTTGTTGAAGCTAATCTTGAGCTTAAGAACACTTGAATTGTGCCACCTCACTGTATTGTGAGTGTTGATAGTAAAGACTGTGTGAGACTTAGTGTTTGTTGTGGGATCCTATTAAAGAGTAAGTCTAGTTGGATGAAGATCGTGCTTCCTTGAGTTCGCTCTACTAGTCCAAGTTCTCGCATAGGAATCCAGGAAATGGGATGGTGATATCCTGATGGGTGAGTTAGGTGAAGGGAGTCACATCCCATAGGCAGTGGAGACAGACATGCAATTAGTAGTGGTAAGTATTGTGGTTTTCTCAAAAGAGGATTTTTGAGAGTGGCTAGACTAAGTGTGTCTCTACTTTTGGATCTATTGCCTCAACTTGGGGTGACTTGGTTAAGTGAGATTCAACTTGACTGTCTATATGGATGGAGGGAAGTTGTCCTTTTGGAGCCAGTTGCACTACTTAAGATAAATATTTGATTATATTCTTAATTCAATGTATTTTATTATGCGTATTTGCTGTGGAGGATAACATGTTTTATGTTTATGTTTAATAATGTTACGTTGACAGTTGAATGCAAGACGAACAGTCCCCACACTTACCTAAGTCATATGGATTATAATTTGTATAATATTTGAGTGCAAAATGGATGGTCTTCCCAGAATTTGAAGTTGACATAAGATCCATGGAAACCTATTATTCTCCCTCCCTCTCTCTCTCTCATGGTCCTATGGTTGTAGGTGGCATCCATTTTTTTCTCTTCACTCGTGGATTTCTATGGTTGTAGATGGTAGCCATCTCTTATATTCTTCCTCATAGTCACTATGGATGCAAATGGAATCCTTCTCTTCCATCTATTTATGGTTCTAATGGTTATATATAAACAACTTGAAATTTGATGTAATAAGAGAATGAATGACAATAAGTGGTGATAATAAAAATATGATTATGTTAGTGTTAGATGGATGCAGATCACATCCATAAAAACTTGATTGTAATAATGATTTATGGTTGGAGGGTGGGAATCTATGTAATCTAATTCTACTAGTGAATGATGGCTATAGGGGACAACCTTGGGATCAGATTTGTGTGGTTGTAAATGGAATCTTGTCTCTTGATATTTTTATGGTTACATGTCATAATGTGTTAGTTTGCACCTCACAAATAAACACACACATACACAATGGACATACTAACGGATGGAAACATTAACAATTGGACACTTACAATCATGTACTTCACTAGTACCTTAATCTGGAAAACGAATACATAAGGTAGAATATCAAATGATCATCTACCATGCTTTCACCATAAACATTCAATGTTTGCAAGTACATTATGTTTACTTTGCATAGCATTGATTTAGGAAATAATATGTTTTCATATGCTTGCTTTTCATTTCAAAGGTTGAATGCTTTAATTTATTGGTTTTATGCATACTGGTCTTGCCTTAGTTCATTGTGCTATACCAGTCTTAGCTCTTTTCCTAGGATTCCTAGTGCCTTTGGCCTTAGATGGGTCGAGGACATTACAAGTGGTATCAAAGCTGAAGGTTTTAACACTATAGCTATTGGGCCTTCTGGAAAGTTACAATCATTCCATGAATATGCATTAGAGCTACTATGTAAATTAAATAATATCTTATAAACACATGCACCTTAATACTGTGAACTTTTTAATTAGATTGTTAGCATGGGATGGCTATGGACTTGATGTCTGTTCTGTAAGGAGAAACTTGAAAGGATTTATAGCTCCCCTGTTTGTCTTAGTGACACCATCATCCATCTAGGTGAATTGTGAATAAAAGAGTTCGCTTATTGTTTTATAACTAAAATGGATAAGTAGTTTGAATAATAATCAACTTATACCAGTGTATAGTTTGCTAACAATAATTTATAATGAACACGTTGAAATTTCCAGTGAATGAATGAGCAAGTAGTGTGACTATCGAACATAAATTTTAATCGAACAAGCGAATGCTAGAGACTTAGTAAGTACTGTTGATGTTTGAGAAATAACGAAATATTATTGAACTTTAAAACTTTTAATCCACAATTACAGTGTAGATGGATTTCATATCCATACACATAATCATTCAATCCATAAGACACATGATGTACTCTGGGAAAAAAATCCAAATATGAAGGATGAAAAACCCAACAATCCTTTGAGTATGATAGATAATCGACAGAGAATGATTGCAACACAATAACATATTGCATTGTACCGATCTTGCCAAGTGCATAACAATTTAATAACAAGTCAAATTCGTTCATACAAACAAGGTAGCGAATGGTTGCATGCTTTTATGCATCGGTAACATTATTAACGCTATGAAAACTATTTCACCTTCAAACTTGCGCCCTTACTGACTTGGTGCCAAGTTGTCACCTCATAATTACCTACCACACTGAAGATATGCACCCTCCATTAATTCACTGATGTTAACTGCCTCTAACTGAGTTGTTAATTGATTGAAATGAACTAAACTGAATGGAAATGAACATAACCAAACTAAACTGAACATAATTGAATGTAACTGAATTGACTCTTGAACTATACTGAATTGAACTAAATGTAACTGAATTGAATTGAATGTAACTAAACATAACTGATTACAACTGGAAAAAATTGAATGTAAGAAGTGCTTCACCATTAGTGTCATCTTCAACAACCAATTTTCATAAATTAAGGAGTTGATTCCTTAATTAACTGAAACTTGTTTATCACAACTAAGACTCAACTGTTGTCTTATAAATTCTAGTTAACTTGGAGGCATACATGGGCAATTCAAATTCTCTCTCTATCTCTGTGCTCATCTTGTTTAGCATTAATTAATTCAGCAGGGTCCATATGCGTTTAATTATCTATATCATATCATACTCATAAGAATTGTTCCGAACCTATGATCATATGTATTACTCCGGGTCATATAGTCATATGCTAAAGTAAATCACTCTAGGGGTAGCTAATTCCTAAAGGTGACTTGTAGCACCTGGTGACTATGATTATCCATACATCACATAGTGTATACTTGAGAATTAATACAACATAAGACATGTGGTATTGATACAACACGATACCATCTCCATTTAAGGATAACCATATCATAGGGTACCGTATATGAGAATATTTTGACTTGATACGACACAAGTCAATACTTAATACAACACAAGTCTCCAACCTTAATACAACATAAGGCCATGATATTAATACAACATAAGATCCCAGTACAAGCATCTCTCCCGAATAGGACTTGATGCAACACAAGGTCCTAGATTAATACAACATAAGCTCTTTAACTAAATACAACATAAGTTAGTGAACTTAATACAACATAATTTCCATGGAGAAGATTTGAACCTCATACAACATTGATTCTGGACTTGATACAACACAAGTCTCATGAGAAGGACTCTTGAAGCTATACTTTCAACACTCCCTCTCAGCGAGGGAGACATTCTCTGCCATACCAAGCTTATCTCAAAAGTGTATGAACTTCGTCACAAATAGAGGCTTTGTCACAAATTTTGCAATCTTCTAATCAGTAGCTATGTACTATATTTCATTTTACATGACTAGGACTTCAATGAAGTAAAAATTCATCTCAATGTGTTTTATCATAACACACATATAGGGGTTTTTCAGAAGGCTTGACTATTAACACCTAATAACTGTAGGATCAAGTATTTCACCCTGGTAGGTAGCTTCCTAAGATACACTACTCCTTAGCATGTAGTACTATCCGCAAAACAAATTTTTCTTTTGTAGTACTCTCTGGCATACATCTTGCTTTTTTAGTACTAGATGCAATGCACTTAGATTTTGTAGTACTACGTGCAAATTACATCGCTTATCTCAGGATAAAATGATATCTAGATAGCACAATCATATAATAGGTTTTCCATGTATTAAATAAAATAAAGGGCCTATTCTAATGTACCTCAAAAGGTACTCAAACATATGCTTAATAGTAAGCATAAAAGACAACAAGTCTGCTCATAGACCAACCAACTACTTACACATACTAAGCATCATTTGGATCCAATCTAGAATAAATTTTCTGTAGAAACTAGAAACCCTAGATTTTAAATCAATCATATACAACATTATACAACAAATGTGTAATATCATGCAGAAAGAAAGTCTTACCTTTTCTTTCACTCTTCAACATTTGTTGACTTGTTGAATCTTCTGCTATCTAGAGAAGTTCTCTATGAGATTTCCATTCTCTGTGATGTTCTTCAAGGCCTAATCACTTTCTTAGTGATTCTTCTCTCTATATTGCGTCACCCCAACTACCTCTCCGAGAGGTTTAACTATTCTCTGACAGTCTAGAAGATAACTCTTCTTGAGTATCGATAGTATCTGGAACTTTGACCATGTCTATGCTCACATGGATTCACTACATAAGGTATCACAGCCCTTAGTTGCCTCAATCATGTACCATGAATAACTGATGGGGAATTTCTCTGTTATTTCCTGTGAAGACACATCACTACTCCCTCTTCAACTAGGTGAGTTTTTATGTATTATACCAAGCTTGTCCCAGATAGAGGTTTAGTAAGAATTCTCGCAATGCTGCTCATGTGTGGATATGTACCAGGTCTCAGATATAACTAACTAGAAATTTCATAAAGCTTGACTGTTTTTCAACATTCTCTATCTAGAGAAGCATATGTGTTCCTTCCTTTATCATATACTAGTCAGATTTCATATATATTTGAATCATTATTCCATTGATAGAGACATATTGAGTTTATATACACTTGTACCAAGTAGGTACCACAACACATGCTATGTACAGACTATAAAGCACATATTGATCCTGGGACCTATGACTAACCAGGTTCATCTCAACTAACTTTTGAGATCTTCCAAATCTGATCTAAACTTCATATTTGTATTCATAGAGATGGCCATGGACTTTTAATCCATCATCCTGAAAAATATTTAGGATCCATGCTGCACATTTTGCTTAACTAAGCAAAATATTATCTTGCGACTGACACACCTCTAATCATAATAATCAAAACAATATTCTTGAATATTGTTATGAGCTTCCTTCTGAATTATGAGCATCATGCAGGTCTCCTTTTTACATGAGGTACATAACCTAGTTACACTAGTTTTTCAGGAGCTAACGAGTCTAGCTACTCCCTCTCACCATGTGAATGTAGAAACGTAATCTGGGTCCTCCATCACATAGATTTATGCTCATCTATATCTAAAGCTCTTCTTTGACACATGAATGTAAATAAGATAGAATATCTTCAGGAGTCTTCACATCTATCAGAATGGAATTAATCCATCTATTATGTCTGCTTCTCAAAAGGTATAGGAACTTACCGAGCTGTTATCTTTCAGGATCAAACCTCAAAATGACTCCACATTCATGTCCTTCTTTACTTGTAGGTAAGGGCATATTATTTTTCCCTACAAGACAAATTATTCTGATGGTTAGAACCATTTCATACTCATGAATTTTATTTACATGGAATACTCTCAATATACTGATAATGATTTATGTAGTTATGTACATATATTTACCAACCGGTTTATCATAACCCATTCTACTATTATGGAATGATATGAAACCCTATATCAGTCCTATATCAATCCAAAATTCATTTTATGAAATAAATATGCAACCCCATGTTCATATCTTATGAGGTAATCATGTAGCCCTCTATCTGGCCAATCAAGTAGTCCTATGTTCATAGCTTATGAAGAGATCATGCATCCATAAATATCATGTCTTATGAAGGATGTTTTCATCCTTATGTTAGTCCTATATGAATATACATCATCCCTACATAAGTCTTATATCAGTCCTATATCATCTCGCAAAATATGGACTCATGAGATTGATAACATGCCAATAAAGACATAAAAAAATGTATATGCTAAACACAATTCCAAGTCTAGGAATATAGATCTATATGACAGTCCTGAAACATAAAAAAAAATTAGATCTGATTTATAAAAAAATATAAAAAATTCAAGGTACTCATCTTTATTGTTTGTGTGGGCTCCCTCTTGATCTCTGCACCCTTGCACAGATTGGTGGATTCCTTCTTTATCACTACAATTTTAAACACCACAAAAAGAAAACTTAATGCATGTACTAGAAGGTGTGTCTCTGCATGGGAATAAAGAACCCATGAAACCATGAGCGAATGCTCTTCTTCACTAAAGGAATATTCCTTTCAATCATCCTCTTCCTTGGATGATTTATCTTGAGAAGGTTCACCTCCTTCTGTGTGGTGGATGCATGAATCCTTTCTTCTCCTCTTTTCCTTGCACGTTAATCACGTGCAAAGTGGCCTGGATTTTGACAATAATAGAATAAAAATTTTGATTTGTTAAATTTTTTATGAATGTCTATCTTGTTTGCATGGAAATACTTCTTGGGAGAAAAGGGGTTTCTCTCTTTCTTGGTTCTTTCCGTGAGGGAAATATTCTCCTCCTTAGTGCTCACCATCTTGTTCTGTATGCACCCTTCTTCTTGGATGCAATCATGCCAAAGTATTTCAAAATTTGGATGCTCTTCTCTCCCTTTTACTGCAGTAAAAAATGTCTCCCATGAGGAAAGGAGTCCGTCGATGGCAGTTTGAAGAAGGTCATCCTCATCTGTCTCTACATCGATGCTTACTAGTTGATCCTTCACTTGTGAAATATTTGTGAAGAATGATGCTATAGTCTCATACTTCTCCATATTCATGTTGCGCAACTTATTCTTCAAATCCCTCTTTTGAGTAGGGACCTTCTTCTCATACATATTCGTGAGTGTGTCAAAACGCTCCTTTGTTGTCTTCAATGGTGGGATCATAGTCATGACATTGTCCTTCACAGATTCATATATGATCCTCTTTGCCTTTGCTTGACTCTTCTTGTAATTTTTCCTTTCTACATTTGGAGTAGGCTCTTCGATCACGAAGGTCACAAAAGAATCAAGATCATGCTCTTTAAGGATATTGATCACCCTCTCCTTCCATGTGTTGAAGTTGGATGTTACTTCAAGTCAATATTTCGGCTAGATGGATATTGATGCCATTGCTTCAAGATCTTGCTCAATGCTTCAAGATCTACAAAGGATTAGAGTGTTTGCACAAAACTAAGCTCTTGCATGACCTTGCTCTGATACCATGTCAATGTTTGATCAATAATGAAAGATTCTTGAAATTTAAAACTTTTAATCCACAATTACAGTGAATATCGATCTCATAAACAATTCATACACACAATCATTCAATCCATAAGACACATGATGTACCTTGGGAAAGCCCTCCAAATCTAGAGGATGAAAAACCCAACAATCCTTTGAGTATGATAGATAATCGACAGAGAATGATTACAACAAAATAGAAGATTGCATGATGAGAGAGAACAAGAGAATAGAGATCATACGAAAAACTGTACCAGTTTGGCCAAGTGCACAACACTTTAATAACAAGACAAATTCTGTCATACAAAGAAGGTAACGGATGGTTGCATGCTTTTGTGCACCGATAACACTATTAACATTGTGAACATTGTTTCACCTTCAACCTTGCGCCCTTACTAACTTGGTGCCAAGTTGTCATCCCATAATTACCTCCTACACTGAAGATACTTGCCCTCCATTAATTCACTGCTGTTAACTTCCTCTAACTGAGCTGGTAACTGATTGAACTGAACTGAACTAAATGGAACTAAATGTTACTGAACTGAACTGAACTGAATGTAGTTGAATTTAACTGAACAAAACTGAATGTAACTGAATTGGATTGAACATAACCGATTGTAACTAAAAAAAATTGAATGTAACAAGTACTTCACCATCAATGTAATCTTCAACAACCACTTTGCATAATTAAGGAGTTGATTCTTTAATAAGCTGAAACTTGTTTATCAAAACTAAGACTCAACTAATGTCTTATTAATTCAATTTCACTTGGAGGCATACATGGGCACTTCTAATTCTCTCTCTATCTCTATGGTCATCTTGTTTATTATTAATTAATTATGCATGGTCCATATGTGTTTAATTCATCTATATCGTATCATGCTCATAAGAATTCGTTCGAACCTATGATCATATGTATTACCCTGGGTCATATAGTCATATGCTATAGTAAATCACTCTATGGGTAGCTAATCCCTAAAGGATACTTGTATAACATTGTGACCATGACTAGCCATACATCACATAGTATATCCTCGAGACTTAATACAACATAAGTCACGTGGTATTGATACAACACAAGACCATTTCCAGCTAAGGAGAACCATCTTATAGGGTACCATATATGAGAATCAATTGACTTGATACAACACAAGTACAAAATTGATACAACACAAGTCTCCTACCTTAATACAGCATAAGGTCATGATATTAATACAACATAAGATCCCAATACAAGCATCTCTCTTGAATAGGACTTGATACAACAAAATGTCCTAGCTTAATACAAC
>LPNX010361095.1:299877-434943 GCA_001517045.1 Pseudotsuga menziesii | reverse complement strand
AAATATATTTTTTATTCATTTTCTAGATTGTGTATGGTGTTCCAGTGAATTTTTCATGTTGCAGATATGTAAATATAGTTTTTATTTATTTTATAGATTGTCGATGGTGTTGTGGTGACCCTTTCCATGTTGTTGATATGTAAATATAGTATTTATTTATTTTATAGATTATGTATGGTGTTGTTGTGACTTTTTTATGATTTTAATACATAAATATATATTTTTCATTTTTCTTTATACACATTTTCAATTCATCATATGAGAATCAAATATTTTTATAGTAATATTTATTTTTATATTTTAAATATTGTGTTTCAATAAGCGTGTTGATTACACCTTTGTTCATAGTCAAACCATTAATATATTCAATGAATAATGTAATATTTTTTTACATTAAACAATCTAGTAGAAGAAGAAACACATTTTATTATATACGAATAATAATCCGAAATATTTTATTATATACGAAGAAGAAACACGTGACTAGTGTGCCCTCCTTGAGATATTCTTGGCCTCCATTCCTTGGTTTTTGGTGACTCCTCCTCAAAGGTGCTAATTCAGGAAAGGAAATCTCCTAACTAAGCCACTACTCCATTAATTTGACTTAAGCCTCCATAATGAAACCTAGCCTTACCTCTTTCTAATTTGAGTTGATTCCCTTGGGTTAGTATTGGCCTCCTTGTGCTATAAATTAATGTGCTCTCTCCTTGTTGAAGCTAATCTTGAGCTTAAGAACACTTGAATTGTGCCACCTCACTGTATTGTGAGTGTTGATAGTAAAGATTGTGTGAGACTTAGTGTTTGCTGTGGGATCCTATTAAAGAGTAAGTCAAGTTGGATGAAGATCGTGCTTCCTTGAGTTCACTCTACTAGTCCAGGTTCTCGCATAGGAATCCAGGAAATGGGATGGTGATATCCTGATGGGTGAGTTATGTGAAGGGAGTCACATCCCATAGGTAGTGGAGAGAGACATGCAATTAATAGTGGTAAGTATTGTGGTTTTCTCAAAAGAGGATTTTTTAGAGTGGCTAGACTAAGTGTGTCTCTACTTTTGGATCTATTGCCTCAACTTAGGGTGACTTGGTTAAGTGAGATTCAACTTGACTATGTATATGGATGGAGGGAAGTTGTCCTTTTGGAGCCAGTTGCACTACTTAAGATAAATATTTGATTATATTCTTAATTCAATGTATTTTATTATGCGTATTTGTTGTGGAGGATAACATGTTTTATGTTTATGTTTAATAATGTTACGTTGATAGTTGAATGCAAGACAAATAGTCCCCACACTTACCTAAGTCATATGGATTATAATTTGTATAATATTTGAGTGCAAAATGGATGGTCTTCCCAAAATTTGAAGTTGACATAAGATCCATGGAAACCTATTATTCTCCCTCTCTCTCTCTCTCATGGTCCTATGGTTGTAGGTGGCATCCATTTTTTTCTCTTCACTCGTGGATTTCTATGGTTGTAGATGGTAGCCATCTCTTATATTCTTCCTCATAGTCACTATGGATGCAAATGGAAGCCTTCTCTTCCATCTCTTTATGGCTCTAATGGTTATATATAAACAACTTGAAATTTGATGTAATAAGAGAATGAACGATGATAAGTGGCGATAATAAAAATCTGATTATGTTAGTGTTAGATGGATGTAGATCACATCTATAAAAACTTGATTGTAATAATGATTTATGGTTGGAGGGTGGGAATCTATGTAATCTGATTCTACTAGTGAATGATGGCTATAGGCGACAACCTTGGGATCTGATTTGTGTGGTTGTAAATGGAATCTTGTGTCTTGATATTTTTATGGTTACATGTCATAATGTGTTAGTTTCCACCTCACAAATAAACACACACATACACAATGGACATACTAAGGGATGAAAACATTAACAATTGGACACTTACAATCATGTACTTCACTAGTACCTTAATCTGGAAAACGAACACATAAGGTAGAATATCAAATGATCATCTACCATGCTTTCACCATAAACGTTCAATGTTTGCAAGTACATTATGTTTACTTTGCATCGCATTGATTTAGGAAATAATATGTTTTCATATGCTTGCTTTTCATTTCAAAGGTTGAATGCTTTAATTTATTGGTTTTATGCATACTGGTCTTGCCTTAGTTCATTGTGCTATACCAGTCTTAGCTCTTTTCCTAGGATTCCTAGTGCCTTTGGCCTTAGATGGGTCGAGGACATTACAAGTGGTATCAAAGCTGAAGGTTTTAACACTATAGCTATTGGGCCTTCTGGAAAGTTACAATCATTCCATGAATATGCATTAGAGCTACTACGTAAATTAAATAATATCTTATAAACACATGCACCTTAATACTGTGAACTATTTAATTAGACTGTTAGCATGGGATGGATATGGACTTGATGTCTCATCTGTAAGGAGAAACTTGAAAGGATTTATAGCTCCCCTGTTTGTCTTAGTGACACCATCGTCCATCTAGGTGAATTGTGAATAAAAGAGTTCGCTTATTGTTTTATAACTAAAATGGATAAGTAGTTTGAATAATAATCAACTTATACCAGTGTATAGTTTGCTAACAATAATTTATAATGAACACGTTGAAATTTCTAGTGAATGAATGAGCAAGTAGTGTGACTATCGAACATAAATTTTAATCGAACAAGCGAATGCTAGAGACTTAGTAAGTACTGTTAATGTTTGAGAAATAACGAAATATTATTGAACTTTAAAACTTTTAATCCACAATTACAGTGTAGATGGATTTCATATCCATACACATAATCATTCAATCCATAAGACACATGATGTACCCTGGGAAAAAAATCCAAATACGGAGGATGAAAAACCCAACAATCCTTTGAGTATGATAGATAATCGACAGAGAATGATTGCAACACAATAACATATTGCATTGTACCAATCTTGCCAAGTGCATAACAATTTAATAACAAGTCAAATTCGTTCATACAAAGAAGGTAGCGAATGGTTGCATGATTTTATGCATCGATAACATTATTAACACTATGAAAACTATTTCACCTTCAAAATTGCGCCCTTACTGACTTGGTGCCAAGTTGTCACCTCATAATTACCTACCACACTGAAGATATGCACCCTCCATTAATTCATTGATGTTAACTGCCTCTAACTGAGTTGTTAATTGATTGAAATGAACTAAACTGAATGGAACTGAATGTAACCGAACTAAAATGAACATAATTGAATGTAACTGAATTGACTCTTGAACTAGACTGAATTGAACTAAATGTAACTGAACTGAATTGAATGTAACTGAACATAACTGAAATGAACTAAACATAACTGATTGTAATTGGAAAAAATTGAATGTAAGAAGTGCTTCACCATAAGTGTCATCTTCAACAACCAATTTTCATAAATTAAGGAGTTGATTCCTTAATTAACTGAAACTTGTTTATCACAACTAAGACTCAACTGTTGTCTTATAAATTCTAGTTAACTTGGAGGCATACATGGGCAATTCAAATTCTCTCTCTATCTCTGTGCTCATCTTGTTTAGCATTAATTAATTCAGCAGGGTCCATATGCGTTTAATTATCTATATCATATCATACTCATAAGAATTGTTCCGAACCTATGATCATATGTATTACTCCGAGTCATATAGTCATATGATAAAGTAAATCACTCTAGGGGTAGCTAATTCCTAAAGAAGACTTGTAGCACCTGGTGACTATGATTATCCATACATCACATAGTGTATACTTGAGAATTAATACAACATAAGACATGTGGTATTGATACAACACGATACCATCTCCATTTAAGGATAACCATATCATAGGGTACCGTATATGAGAATATTTTGACTTGATACGACACAAGTCAATACTTAATACAACACAAGTCTCCAACCTTAATACAACATAAGGCCATGATATTAATACAACATAAGATCCCAGTACAAGCATCTCTCCCGAATAGGACTTGATGCAACACAAGGTCCTAGATTAATACAACATAATCTCTTTAACTTAATACAACATAAGTTAGTGAACTTAATAGAACATAATTTCCAGGGAGAATATTTGAACCTCATACAACATAGATTCCGGACTTGATACAACACAAGTCTCATGAGAATGACTCTTGAAGCTATACTTTCAACACTCCCTCTCAGCGAGGGAGACATTCTCTGCCATACCAATTTTATCTCAAAAGTGTATGAACTTCGTCACAGATAGAGGCTTTGTCACACATCTTGCAATCTTCTAATTAGTAGCTATGTACTATATTTCATTTTACATGACTAGGACTTCAATGAAGTAAAAATTCATCTCAATGTGTTTTATCATAACACATATATAGGGGTTTTTCAGAAGGCTTGACTATTAACACCTAATAACTGTAGGATCAAGTATTTCACCCTAGTATGTAGCTTCCTAAGATACACTACTCCTTAGCATGGTAGTACTATCCGTAAAACAAATTTTTCTTCTGTAGTACTCTCTGGCATACATCTTGCTTTTTTAGTACTAGATGCAATGCACTTAGATTTTGTAGTACTAGCTGCAAATTACATCGCTTATCTCAGGATAAAATGATATCTAGATAGCACAATCATATAATAGGTTTTCCATGTATTAAATAGAATAAAGGGCCTATTCTAATGTACCTGAAAAGGTACTCAAACATATGCTTAATAGTAAGCATAAAATACAACAAGTCTGCTCATAGACCAACCAACTACTTACACATACTAAGCATCATTTGGATCCAATCTAGAATAAATTTTCTGTAGAAACTAGAAACCCTGGATTTTAAATCAATCATATACAACATTATACAACAAATGTGTAATATCATGCTGAAAGAAAGTCTTACATTTTCTTTCACTCTTCAACATTTGTTGACTTGTTGAATCTTCTGCTATCTAGAGAAGTTCTCTATGAGATTTCCATTCTCTGTGATGTTCTTCAAGGCCTAATCACTTTCTTAGTGATTCTTCTCTCTATATTGCATCACCCCAACTACCTCTCCGAGAGGTTTAACTATTCTCTGACAGTCTAGAAGATAACTCTTCTCGAGTATCGATAGTATCTGGGACTTTGACCATGTCTGTGCTCACATGGATTCACTGCATAAGGTATCACAACCCTTAGTTGCCTCAATCATGTACCATGAATAACTGATGGGGAATTTCTCTATTATTTCCTGTGAAGACACATCACTACATCCTCTTCAACTAGGTGAGTTTTTATGTATTATACCAAGCTTGTCCCAATAGAGGTTTAGTAAGAATTCTCGCAATGCTGCTCATGTGTGGATATGTACTAGGTCTCAGATATAACTAACTAGAAATTTCATAAAGCTTGACTGTTTTTCAACATTCTCTATCTAGAGAAACATATGTGTTCCTTCCTTTATCATATACTAGTCAGATTTCATATATACTTTAATCTTTATTCCATTGATAGAGACATATTGAGTTTATATACACTTGTACCAAGTAGGTACCACAACACATGCTATGTACAGACTATAAAGCACATATTGATCCTGGGACCTATGACTAACCAGGTTCATCTCAACTAACTTTTGAGATCTTCCAAATCTGATCTAAACTTCATATTTGTATTCATAGAGATGGCCATGGACTTTTAATCCATCATCCCGAAAAATATTTAGGATCCCTGCTGCACATTTTGCTTAACTAAGGAAAATATTATCTTGCGATTGACACACCTCTAATCATAATAATCAAAACAATATTCTTGAATATTGTTATGAGCTTCCTTCTGAATTATGAACATCATGCAGGTCTCCTTTTTACATGAGGTACATCAACTAGTTACACTAGTTTTTCAGGAGCTAACGAGTCTAGCTACTCCCTCTCACCATGTGAATGTAGAAACATAATCTGGGTCCTCCATCACATAGATTTATGCTCATCTATATCTAAAGCTATTCTTTGACACATGAATGTAAATAAGATAGAATATCTTCAGGAGTCTTCACATCTATCAGAATGGAATTAATCCATCTATTATGTCTGCTTCTCAAAAGGTATAGGAACCTACCGAGCTGTTATCTTTCAGGATCAAACATCAAAATGACTCCACATTCATGTCCTTCTTTACTTGTAGGTAAGGGCATATTATTTTTCCCTACAAGACAAATTATTCTAATGGTTAGAACCATTTCATACTCATGAATTTTATTTACATGGAATACTCTCAATATACTGATAATGATTTATGTAGTTATGTACATATATTTACCAACCGGTTTATCATAACCCATTCTAATATTATGTAATGATATGAAACCCTATATCAGTCCTATATCAATCCAAAATTCATTTTATGAAATAAATATGCAACCCCATGTTCATATCTTATGAGGTAATCATGTAGCCCTCTATCTGGCCAATCACGTAGTCCTATGTTCACAGCTTATGAAGAGATCATGCATCCATAAATATCATGTCTTATGAAGGATTTTTTCATCCTTATGTTAGTCCTATATGAATATACATCATCCCTACATAAGTCTTATATCAGTCCTATATCATCTTGCAAAATATGGACTCGTGAGATTGATAACATGCCAATAAAGACATAAAAAAAATGTATATGCTAAACACAATTCCAAGTCTAGGAATATAGATCTATATGACAGTCCTGAAACATAAAAACTTTTAGATCTGATTTATAAAAAAATATAAAAAATTTAAGGTACTCATCTTTATTGTTTGTGTGGACTCCCTCTTGATCTCTGCACCCTTGCATAGATTGGTGGATTCCTTCTTTATTCACTACAATTTTAAACACCACAAAAAGAAAACTTAATGCATGTACTAGAAGGTGTGTCTCTGCATGGGAAGAAGGAACCCATGAAACCATGAGCGAATGCTCTTCTTCACTAAAGGAATATTCCTTTCAATCATCCTCTTCCTTGGATGATTTATATTGAGAAGGTTCACCTCCTTCTACGTGGTGGATGCATGAAGCCTTTCTTCTCCTCTTTTCCTTGCACGTTAATCACATGCAAAGTGGCCTGGATTTTGACAATAATAGAATTTAAAAAAATTGATTTGTTAAATTTTTTATGAATCTCTATCTTGTTTGCATGGAAATACTTCTTGGGAGAAAAAGGGTTTCTCTCTTTCTTGGTTGTTTTCGTGAGGGAAATATTCTCCTCCTTAGTGCTCATCATCTTGTTTTGTATGCACCCTTCTTCTTGGATGCAATCATGCCAAAGTATTTCGAAATTTGGATGCTCTTCTCTTCCTTTTACTGCAGTAAGAAATGTCTCCCATGAGGAAAGGATTCTGTCGATGGCAGTTTGAAGAAGGTCATCCTCATCTGTCTCTACATCGATGCTTTACTAGTTGACCCTTCACTTGTGAAATATTTGTGAGGAATGATGCTATAGTCTCATACTTCTCCATATTCATGTTGCGCAACTTATTCTTCAAATCCCTCTTTTGAGTAGGGACCTTCTTCTCATACATATTCATGAGTGTTTCAAAACGCTCCTTTGTTGTCTTCAATGGTGGGATCATAGTCATGACATTGTCCTTCATAGAGTCATACATGATCCTCTTTGCCTTTGCTTGATTCTTCTTGTAATTTTTCCTTCCTACATTTGGAGTAGGCTTTTCGATCACGAAGGTCACAAAAGAATCAAGATCATGCTCTTTAAGGATATTGATCACCCTCACCTTCTATGTGTTGAACTTGGATGTTACTTCAAGTCAATATTTTAGTTAGATGGATATTGATGCCATTGCTTCAAGATATTGCTCAATGCTTCAAGATCTA
This sequence comes from Pseudotsuga menziesii, assembly GCA_001517045.1. Classification (NCBI taxonomy): domain Eukaryota; kingdom Viridiplantae; phylum Streptophyta; class Pinopsida; order Pinales; family Pinaceae; genus Pseudotsuga; species Pseudotsuga menziesii. Next base: position 427,138 of record LPNX010361095.1, on the reverse strand, counting down.
CAAAGGATTAGAGTGTTTGCACAAAACTAAGCTCTTGCACGACCTTGCTCTGATACCATGTCAATGTTTGATCAATAATGAAAGATTCTTGAAATTTAAAACTTTTAATCCACAATTACAGTGAATATGGATCTCATAAACAATTCATACACACAATCATTCAATCCATAAGACACATGATGTACCTTGGGAAAGCCCTCCAAATCTAGAGGATGAAAAACCCAACAATCCTTTGAGTATGATAGATAATCGACAGAGAATGATTACAACAAAATAGAATATTGCATGATAAGAGAGAACAAGAGAATAGAGATCATACGAAAAACTGTACCAATCTGGCCAAGTGCACAACACTTTAATAAGAAGACAAATTCTATCATACAAATAAGGTAACAGATGGTTGCATGCTTTTGTGCACTGATAACACTATTAACATTGTGAACATTGTTTCACCTTCAACCTTGTGCCCTTACTAACTTGGTGCCAAGTTGTCATCCCATAATTACCTCCTACACTGAAGATACTTGCCCTCCATTAATTCACTGTTGTTAACTTCCTCTAACTGAGCTGGTAACTGATTGAACTGAACTGAACTAAATGGAACTAAATGTAACTGAATGTAACTGAACTGAACTGAACTGAATGTAGTTGAATTGAACTGAACAAAACTGAATGTAACTGAATTGGATTGAACATAACTGATTGTAACTAAAAAAAATTGAATGTAACAAGTGCTTCACCATCAATGTAATCTTCAACAACCACTTTGCATAATTAAGGAGTTGATTCCTTAATAAAATGAAACTTGTTTATCAAAACTAAGACTCAACTAATGTCTTATTAATTCAATTTCACTTGGAGGCATACATGGGCACTTCTAATTCTCTCTCTATCTCTATGCTCATCTTGTTTATTATTAATTAATTATGCATGGTCCATATGTGTTTAATTCATCTATATCATATCATGCTCATAAGAATTCGTTTGAACCTATGGTCATATGTATTACCCTGGGTCATATAGTCATATGCTATAGTAAATCACTCTATGGGTAGCTAATCCCTAAAGGATACTTGTATAACATTGTGACCATGACTAGCCATACATCACATAGTATATCCTCGAGACTTAATACAACATAAGTCACGTGGTTTTGATACAACACAAGACCATCTCCAGCTAAGGAGAGCCATCTTATAGGGTACCATATATGAGAATCAATTGACTTGATACAACACAAGTACAAAATTGATACAACACAAGTCTCCTACCTTAATACAACATAAGGTCATGATATTAATACAACATTAGATCCCAATACAAGCATCTCTCTTGAATAGGACTTGATACAACAAAATGTCCTAGCTTAATACAACATAAGCTCTTTAGCTTAATACAACATAAGCTCTTTAGCTTAATACAACATAAGTTAGTGAACTTAATACAATGTAAGTTCCATGGAGAAGATCTGAACCTAATACGACATAGATTCCGTACTTGATACAACACAAGTCTCATGGGAATGAATACCAAAGATATACTTTCAACAAGCACAAGATCAACAGTAGGAAATTAGATATCGGAGATGGATTTTGAAGAAGGACAAATGCCCTATATCCTAGAAGTGGAGTTTGTTGGAAGAAGAGAAGTAAGGTCAAGTAGTCATAAGAGGAGAAGTGAACCTTTAGGTTTGGAATATTTATTAAGGAAGTGTAGGGAGGATAATGAAAGGATCATCCACATTCAAGAAAAAATCATGAGTTATCTAAAGTCATTGAATACCATCCAAAGAACAACCGACAAGATACATAGAAGAGATTATGTGAATTTTAGATCATCTTCAAGGAAATATCATCGCATAGTGAAGAAGAGGGGGAATTCATCAAGTAGGTCATGGAGTAGCCTTGAAATATCCCAGTGAGAAATAAGAAGAGGAGGATTTCCTGGGATGACCTAGTAGGATAACTAAGATGGATCAAGCCCCCAAACTTTGATGAATAAGTAAATCAAGGATTTCAAATCTTGGTTGTTAGGACTTAGGAAGTTTTTCTGGTTGCATCAATATACACCTAATATGGAAGGTAGAGTAGCCATTTACAATCTGCAAGGTAAATCATCCATCTTGTGGGATTTGCTAGTTTAGCTAAAATATATCGATAAAGATATAATCTCTTGGAGAAAGTTTAAGAATTAATTTCAAAAATAATATTTCTTTGAACATTTCTATGACAAGAAGATGGGGGAATTCTTTGAGACCAAGTTGGGAAGCATGACCATGGAAGCTTATGAGAAAAAGTTCCTATAAATTTTGAAGTATGTTGATTTCATCAAAGATGAGAAGGTAAAGATTCAAAGGTTCCTAAGTGGTCTACTAGAATATTATAGAGATAAAATTCAGTATGTAGACCAAAAATCTTAAGGAAGCCATATGGAAGGAAAAACATCTATATGAATAGAATAAGAGCAAGGCTCCATATCAAAAGAACTGGAAGAACATGATGAAGAAAAAGCAAGAGAAGATAAAGAAAGGATTCCAAACTTTAACATTCAGAAATAGTAATTCTTATCAATGAGGACAACCAATAGAAGAGAATTTAGATAAAATAACCCCTATTGAATGTTGGATATGTAAGGAGAATCACTTTTCCAGTTAGTGCCCATGTAAGAAAAGTAACATTCACAACATTCTGGAGGCCTCATTGATTGGTGATGTTTGTGGAAGTGTTTCAAGAATCTATGCATCCCTAGATGGAAGGAAATTTGATTACCAGTCCTAAATGATTGAGGTATAAGGTAATATTGCTAATAAAGCCACATATATTTTGACTAATTTTGGAGCTAGTAGTAGTCACATTACACCTAACCTAGTTGAGAAATGTGATTTGAAGAGAATTAAGAGTAAGACAACAAGCCTAGTACAATTAGCTACCAGAACCAAGAGAAAAATGACAAAAGTTGTAAGAGAGTGTCCCTTAGAAATAAATGGACTAAAAACCTTTGCTTACTTAAACATCATACCCTTGGGATCATATGATTTATTGATTGGCATGGATTGGTTGGATGCACAACATACCATAATTGATTATAATAACAAAACTTATACTTGTTTGGATGAAGAAGGAAACCAAGTGATAGTCAAAGGTATAATTAGACCCATATATTTGAAGCAAATCACATCTATGCAACTGAAGATGTGCCTCTGGAAAGGATGCTATTTTTATGCAGCTCATGCAGAGGAGCCAAAGGAAGGAAAAGAGTTAGAACTACAAGACTACCTAGTGATACAAAAAATTGCATATATATTTCAAGAATCACTAGGAATTCCACCTAAAAGAGACATTGATTTATCTATTGATTTGGTGCCAGGTGTAGTTCCCTCATCTAAAACACCTTACAGAATGAGTACCTTAAAATTAAAATAATTGTAGGTGCATTTAGAATATTTACTGAACACATGGTGCCTAAGGATTAATGTGTCACCTTGGGGCACTCCAGTGTTTTTTGTAAAGAAGAAAGATGGAACTCTAAGGCTCTACATAGATTATAGACAAGTGAACAAAGCAACAATTAAAAACAAGTATCCCTCGACAAGGATTGGTGACTTGTTTGATTGATTGAGAGAATCCAAAGTGTTTTCAAAGATATATTTTAGGTTAATATACCACCAAATTAGAGTTAATAATGAGGATATCAGTAAGACAACATTCAGAACAAGGTAAGGACATTATAAGTTTGCAGTGGTACCTTTTAGATTGACAAATGCACCAACAAAGTTCATGTGTTAAATGAATGAGTTTTGAGAAGGTACTTAAATAAGTTTTTTATTGTATTCTTGGATGACATCCTTATCAACTCAGAAACAGAAGAAGAACATGAAGAACATCAAATATTAGTAATGCAAGTACTTAGATAACATCAGTTGTACACCAAGATAAGTAAGTGTTCTTTATATCATAGTAGAATCCACTACTTAGGAAATATTATATATGAAAAAGGTGTTTTAGTAGATCCTGAGAAGATAAAATATATTATGAAATGGTCAACACTAAAGAATGTATCATAATTAAGATATTTTATGGGGTTAGTTGGATACTATTGAAGGTTCATTGAAGGGTTCTCTAAGTTATCTCATCCTATCACATCTTTGTAGAGAAAGGTGGTGAAGTTTGACTGGAATCCTAAATGTGAATATAGTTTTCAAAGACTTAAGAAAATTCTTACCAATGCACCAGTTCTAAATATTGAGGATCTTGTTGGAAGCTTTGTTGTGTGCACAAATTCATATAAGCAAGGAATTGGTGGAGTATTGATGTAGGACAGACATCTGATTAGTTATGAATCCAGAAATTTGAAGGAACATAATCAGAACTATGCCACTCATGAATTGGAGCTTGTAATTATCGTTCATGCCTTGATTTTGTTGAGACATTATTTGATGGGTAAGAAGTTTGAGTTAAGAACTGATCATGATGGTTTGAAGTATTTGTTTGAAAAACCTCATTTGAATGCAAGATAGAGAAGGTGGATGGAATTGTTATGTGAATATAACTTTGACATCAATCACATCAAATGTAAGGAGAATAAGGTAATTGATGCACTTAGTAGGAAGATACACATGATCCATACAACACTGATCATCACTAGTACATCATATTTGAAGGATAAGATCAATGAATACAATGTTACAAATGAACACTATCAGTAAGTAAAGGAAGCATTACAACAACAAAAAATACCACAAAAATTTGATAAGTATAAGTTGGAACATAATGGAATCCTCATGCATAAAAATAGAGTCGATGTACCCAATTCTAGATATGTAAGGAATTAGATGGGTCTGAAGGAAATGCATGATGTCCCTTATGTTGGAAATTTGGTTATTAGAAGACAATAGTAGCAGTAAGGAACCCGAACTATTATCCATGGATGAAGAATGATTTTGCAGAGTACACAGCTAGATGCATGGAATGCCAAAAGGTTAAAGTTGAGCATCGACATCCAATATGAATGTTACAACCATTGTCAATACTTGAATGGAAATAGGATATATTGACAAAAAAATTCATCAAAGAGTTTCCTAATATGAGATTGTAAAATGATGCTATCATGGTTTTGGTAGATAAATTAACTAAAGCAACACACTTTATTCCAATAAAAGCAACGCACAAAGTATCTATCATTGTAGACATTTACATGAAAGAGGTTTCGAGATAGCATGGAATTATGAAAGCTACAGTGTCAGACAAAGATTCAAAACTTACTTCTAACTTTTGGAAAGGAATGTTTGAGGGATTTGGCACAAATTTGAACATGAGTACAACATACCACCCTTAGACAGATTATCAAACCGAACGAGTTAATAAAGTGATTGAAGGCATGTTAAGAATGTATGTGATGGACCAACCATCCAAGTGGGAATATTATTTACACTTAGTAGAGTTTGTATATAATATTGGATATCATGCCTCTTTGAAGATGAGTCCCTTAGAGGCTATGTATGGAATAAAAACCAATACTTGTATTAGTTGGGATAATCCAACGGATAGAATTATTGTTTGACCAAAATTGTTGATATGGAGAATCATATGGTTAATATCAATCAAATTTGAAGGAAACTCGATACAGATAGAAAATATATGCAGATCATAACATGAATAATAGAGAATTTAAAGTTGGAGATCATGTATTTTTGAATGTCTTGCCCAAGAAGAGTTACAGAACTTGGGGAATTGTTCCAAGCTAGCCGCTAGATACTATGGACCCTTTGAGATCCTAGATATGATAGGTCGTATTTCATATTATCTTTCTCTTCCTGCTTGAATTGAATTAAATAATGTGTTTCATGTGTCCTTATTGAAAAAGTATATGCCTGATGCTAACCATGTAATTGATTGGAATGTGATCCAAGAAATTAGAGTGCATAATGTATTTTTATAATTCTTGTTGATACACACACACACACACACACACACACACACACACACACACACACACACACACACACACACACACACATATACATGGTACTAATCATGTGATCGAATGGATTGTGAACTAGGTGGAACCAGAGGGGTATTTTCCAGTACAATGTGTTGCAAATTTTGGAAGAAAGGTCAAGATGCCCCGTAATCGAGAAATCAGGTTGGTAAAGGTCCAGTGCACCCATTACAGTCCCAAGAATGCAACTTGGGAACTAGAAGATGCTATGAGGGAAGCATGCCCTCATTTATTTTGAAAATATTGTGTTGCAACATGAATGTAATGAATATAGATTGAGGATGATGCATTTTTTTAATGGGGGAGGGGGATGTAATATATTGGTTGTTAAGTCCTAGACTCATGGGTATTTGTTTGTTAATATGACTATGGAATTTGGAATTATTGTTATTATTATCATTGTTGTTGTTGTTGTTGTTGTGGTTATTAAATTAAATAAACAACTGACTCAACAAAGAGAACTAAGAGTGTATGGGAGGCCATGGAATCCATAGTGTGAGAGGGAATGAAGAAATTCCTAGCACTTTTGAACTTGTTTTCATTCATCCTAGTTCATATTTGCACCTTGGTGACTTTTAGAGTTGTTGGTCACCTAAACATTGTACAACATACCCTATTTTTTATTATTTTGACCTATGGAATTACTATGGCACTTTAGTCATGCCTTAGTGGACCCCCCTTGGATAATGAACCCTCCTTGGATTAATGATACTATTTTGTGATCCCGACTTTCACTAAGGCACCCTATCCCTAGATTCTAGGAGTTGTAAGCTAGATTTTATCTTCCATAAGATATAATTTAGCCTCCACCTCCATAAATGCTCCCCACTCTTCCATTCATTGAGATGCTCCCTATTTTTGTGCTTACAAGTTATTTATGATACTATTGGAACCACTCTCTCACATCACATGACTAGTGCACCCTCCTTGATATATTCTTGGCTTCCACTCCTTGTTTTTTTGTAACTCCTTCTCATGGTGATAATTCGAGAAAGGGAATATACTAACTCAACCACCACTCCACTAATTCGAGTTAAGCCTCATGATGCAACCTAACCTTACCTCTCTCTCATTCAAGTTGATTCACTAATCAATGATCGACAAGATGAGGACTATGACAACAAAAACAATGATGATCCAATGATGATGACCTTTTCAGAAGTGTTGATGACCTTGGCGAGAGAATACCTTCCTAGTTAAGAGGGAGTGTTGTTGTAAATGTAACTTCATAAGATATTATGTCGTCTATTATTATTGTATTTTATTGTACCCCCACCAGAGATGTTTTTTCCTTCACTTGAGATGACATTATTATGTTTGTTCATTGAGGTAAAAACTTTGTTGTAAGTTGGGGCAATAATCCCCAGAATAAATAAAGTAAAATGTATTTTGAATTATTCTTAGGTAGTTCGTCCCTAATTAGGTAACTTGAGTGACCTAGTTAGTTAAGTGAGTCACACAACTGAAGAATATAAATAGGGAAGTGACCTACCTCTCTTGAAACACACTCACTCACTCAATTCGCATGAGTAAGAGAGAGAGGACAAGTTCGCTAGAGGAGAAAGAGAGAGAGTTGCATAAGACTTCTTATTATCCAAGCCTATATTCAAAGATGTGGTAAAAAAAAAATCTCTATATGATTTGAATCCTTCTATGCTCAATGCATATATAATGGATAAGGTGGAGAGGTTTCATAGTTGGAAGTGTGTTCCTATGAAATCGATTATATTTACTCTAATTACAAAAAAACAAGAATCATATGTAGGTTTAATGGTTTTGACCTCCTTCTAAAATGTTGTATCAATGGATTCATAAAAAATAAACTCTAAAGAATTTTTTATTGTTCTTTTTTACAAACATGATGTATTTTAGAAAGTGATGGAAGAATTAGGACCTTAGTTTTGGGTGGAAGCTAAACTATATTTATCTCCATGGTTTCAATAATGTGATCCTAACACTCTATTAGTGACTAGAATTCCTCAATGGATCCATTTGTTGATTTTAGCTTATACATTTTTAGGATATTGGAAATACATTGAGTAGATATATTAAAACAAATGTTGAGAGAGATAAGTTGGGTTTAGACACATATGATCATATATATGTTGAGGTGGATCTTAGTAGATGGTTAATAGATAAAATGATATTAAAGTGGGAAACTTATATGTAGTGGGGTTTTCTCCCCTACTATGTGCAAAAGAACCTACCCAAGATCAACCGGATCATAGGGTAGAGTTCATGGTGTGAGGGATTTCTCAACCTTGACTTGCAATAATAAGCAGTAACAACATCATAAATATTTTTATGATTTTTTATATATTTTATCTAAGTAATTAAAAAATAGAACAAGCATACCTTTTAATAACATGGGCCACTGCAGCTGTTTGAGGAAACGGTCCACCGGCTCCACGGTCTGGTTCTCCAGTCGTCTCCACTAATGGTTGTCAAAAAAGGGGGAAAAGGGGGGAGTGTATGGAACAAGATTAACATGCACCATGGAAAATGATATGGAAAAATAATGGGAACAATGGAGAAAGGTGAAAAGGTTTAGGAATTAAGGAATGTTTATGGGGATACCTTCACAATATATTTATAGGACGATCCAACATTTTTTGACCCATGGTATTTTATTGTGCATGGTATTTATCTATGGTTTTTAACCCATTCTGATTTTAGGTTTTTTTGGTCCTTTTTGTAGAGAGTGGGGATAAGTCACAATAAATTCTCAACTTCCGTGTATTTATGGGGGAAGGAATACTAATGTTTTGGACCATTTTTGGTGGAATTTTAATTGTGAAGGTCAAAATGGAGGAAATAATGGTGGGATAATGATGTATAATTATGGTTTGGACCATAGAGAGCTAGGTGAACAATTTTTAGTGTTAAAATATTGCCCCCTGATTTGTGAGGGCAAGAGCTCATCATATGTCCATTAGACATCATAAGATCAAGAGAGAAATGGTGAAAACGATGGACAGACCAGAGAGGACCGTGGAGGAGGGGAGTCTCCTCATTCGAATTGTAGTGGCTGTTGATTTGTATTTATTCTAAAAAATGGATGAGGTACATATAATCTCATACATGTATATGGACGAGGCGGACATACCCATGCTTGTAACATTGTATCAATATAAAATGGGGATAAGGGCTCAAACATTGGGAGTTGATCAATACATATATACAATTGGTAGTACATAATGGTGGCATCAATGGGAGGCTGAATACATATACTGGTATGAAGAACTGGTACATAGGAACAATGGAATTCTCATGGAATGCAATATCCCAACAACTGATGCTCTATTGAATCTGGAGGTGTACATAACTGTATGGACTCAATGACTGAGAGTCAAAATCTCGGAGGTACAATAAACACCATCAAGTACTATAGGTACACAGAAGCATGACACTGAGGAACTTTCGAACACTATCGCCAACGCAACCCATAAATCACAAGGGACATGAAACTGTATGGGTTCCAAAATAGACTCACCAATGTGATAGAGTCGGGTGACAGCCGGGGTCTTCAACCAAATAATGAAGGAACCAATACCCTATACAAATCTCAATGGTGCAATGATGGAGTTGAAGTCAAGCATGTGAGACACAACCAACCCAAAAGGCACTAAGGACTCCTTTCAAGTGGTCCAAGGAACTAATCAATGAGGTGGATGAAACCAATATATAGGGACCTCTACATTTATCCTCTAGAATAGATGTGTTGACATCGATAGAGGGAGGCTTGCAACTAGCAAGGAAATGAGTTTTCCTTGATAGAAGCATGAGGGGGAAAAACATAGATGTGGAACAGTCAGGGGACTAACACACTGAATGGGGAACAAGGGTAGGGGAGCACAGGGGACTCAAACTTTCTGTGTTCGGAGTATGATGGCAGGGATGACCTGACATCAAATGATACTGACTCATGGGGATACAATCATAACTGTGGAACTGGGAAGTTGACTGCAATGGGAGATACTTGGGGAAGTAACTTGAATAGTGATATCCAAGGGATCCAAGGGAGAATTGTTGCAGAGTACTTTGAATAAAGGTGAACCAGTGGGGGAAAAGGTGACATAATGGGAGACTTATGTGTGGGCACCTAGAGGCACCATTTGGGCCTTCTTCATAGTTTAAGGAGATCGAAGAAGGTATAGAAGTATGCTCAATATGATACTATCTCATGGATTTTTTTTGATCCCAAGACAAGAAATGCTCGATAGTGTTTTGATGTTTAGAGAGTCTGAAAATAGGAATAAGACTCCTATCAGGTCTCTTTTTCATACAATAGTCTCATAATCTCAAAAAAGGATAAAAGCATACAAATGAGAGCTCTGCCAGGTGAAGGGGGTAGAGAGACTTATTTTCCCTAGGTAGTCCAACCAGGTCGAAAAAGGATAAACCGATACTGATTGGACGGTCATTCAAATAATTTTACGAGCATGAATGGAACCAAAATTGCTCGATAATCTTTTCTTTATGAGAGGGCTAGAGAAGAGATTAAATACAACCCATAGTGATATTTTTCATAAGTTACTATCCTAATGTACAAAAAGTGTAAAATAATACAAGGGGAACCATTCCAAGATGGAAGGTGCTACTGTTATAGCTCAAAATGACACATATCTATTTGTGATCACTTTCCCATGATTTCGTCGCATGTCGACACTTCCATGACAACACTTCATGAAACTCACTGAAAAAACACCTAAATTGGAGGACCCATATCTTTATTTCTGTAAATTAGTTTGACCTCAACTCTACACCATTGGAAATATATTTTAGTTAGCTAAAACTTTCCAGAATATACCAAAGTCTGAAAATGCCCAGAAATACCCTAAAAATGATTTTTTTGATGTGTATGCAAGTTTCCTTAAGGAAACCCGTGTACATACGCGAGTTGCTATATATAATAGTCATGTATGCCTTAAATATGCGACTTTATGCATTGCAAACCGCGTATACCTCCTCGTGTACGCAACTGTTGTTTCTGCAACCTGCGTACACCTCTTGAAAATGTCAAAAAAATATGTATTTTGAAATTCGGGTAGTTTGGGTAGTTTTGCAATTGACTCCTTCAGTTGTAACTACTTTGTCTTCGACCCTAACTCTTCATTAAGCATATAAATAGAGGTAGGGAGGTCCATGAGAGGGGACTTGAATCTTTGCATTGTTATGCTAGAGGATTTGGAGCTCTCTTTGCCCACACCTCTACCCTAGAAGCATTCTCCTTGTGTTGCAGAGCTTGGAGGCTGAGTTCCTTGGAGAAGAGAAGTAGCAGAACTAGATCAAGGTTTAGTGAGGTGCCAAACTTGAAGAGAAGGTATAATTGTACTTGTTTTCAAGATTAATAAATATGTGATGTCCTTCTTCTTCCCAAATAATTGTTCAATGTATGATTGAATCTCTGTTTATGATCAGATGTTGATGTTAATCAGATTATTATTTCATGTTTATTTGATTATCATTGATTTATATGTGGTCATATTGGTTTGAGGAAGGTATAATTCGTTTTGTAGGTCTCTTGGAGCAAGAGGAGCAAGAAGAGGATTGAAGGGCAACTCGGATCAACCTTCGTTTAGCTAAGGTATGAACCACTCTAATCTCTGAATATTATTTGTATTTACTTGAAGAACCATTTGCATCCACCTTTCAACCCCAATACGTTGATGGCCTCTTAAACCCTAGCCATAGGAAAATTTCCTTTACAACAAAACTGGCGACTCTGCTGGGGAGAGCCTTGTCTGTTTGGGGTTTCTCTATATTTCTTTCAGTCTTTTGCAAGGTTTCAGGTCCTTCTTGCCACTTAGGAACAACTTATTAGTCTGATAGAACACCTCCCCTACCTTCCTAAGGTAGTTTTTTACCCTTTTTGGGATTTTTTCCACCCATACACGAGTTGCAGACTAAACAGTCGCATGTCTGGTGTGGTACACATGAATTTCTATACTGTCAACCCACGTATGATACATGACTTGTCAGTGGTACAACTCGTGTGTGCTTGTACATGCGACTTGCTGTACTGTCAACCTACGTATGAAACGCGACCGATCAATAGTACAACCCGCGTGTGCCCCTAAAACAATGTTTTTTCCTCATTTTTGTGGTTTTTTCTGCTATTGTGGGTTGTTTGGTAGGTTTGTTGGTGTCCTCTGCAGGTGCATGACTCCAGGGAGTTAGTGTCATCCATTTTGGTTATTCTTTATCTAAGTGGTAAGCCTTTTTATAGCATTAGGGTTTGTTTTTTGCTCTTTCCCCCCACCTCCTTTGCTTGGCATGATTTTTGGCTTATGTTTTTGGTCAGCCTCTGTTAGTGATCTTTGTCTAAGTTTAGAAGCTTGTGAGTGTTGGTTTCCTTCTTCTTTTGTTGGTTAACTTCACCATGCCAAAGTAGTTGACTTGTCTCTTATGCAATCCTTCCTTCCAAGTAGGGTTTATACTAACTTTAGTTCATTCTAGAGTTTGTTTGGTGGTTGTATAGCAGAGTTCCTTTCGCTTTGTTCTTGTTATCTGCATACTTTTGTTTGTAGGTAGTTTTTCTTTTGCATGTATAAAAGAAAAAGGTAAAAAACACATGTTTGCTTTATATGCATGTAGATTAGTTTTTTAGTCTAGATTGCATGGCATATCATTGTTTTTGAAAAAAATAAAAAAGAATTTGTTCTTTTGTGGCTTTCAAGTTTCTATTTGAAAAAAAAGAGAGAATAGTTTTTTTATTTTTGCATTTCATTTCTCTTTGCTTAGTCATTTTGTTTCAAGAGTCAAAACACCACATAAGTTTCACGCCATTTACCCTCTGACTAAAAACAACCCTTAAAATAAACGATATAATTTAAAAATTATTAGTAAGTTTTATTTTATAGGGTCATACACCAACTAGCTTAGGCTAGACTTGTGGGATAGGGAGTTTAAACTCCCCACAAGTGTTTAAAATCAGACATAGTTAGAAAATCACTAGGTAAATCCTCTTCTATGTTGATTGTATCTGGGAAGCTCCTATCAAACGAGAGTTAAGCATGAGGCCGCGTGGAGACTTGGATTGAGGAGATAACCCTCCAATTCCTTGTCAAAGCATAGACCAAGGTTTTTGCGCATCTAGGGATTCTGTCTTAGATAGGGTTTTGGGATTTTCTACCCTGACCATGCGTACGAACCAAGATTGTGACTGTCCCCCCAGACTGTCAATATAGTTAAGGTAGCCTTTAGTCTCTTTGACATCTAGGGTTCATACACAGGTACTCCGGAAGGCTATTTCTGGTTGACCTTTGATGGGCTTGGAAGGTAACCTCGGTAGAAGGTGTGGGAGGGCGGTGGGTGATTCCTCTGCTTGTGCCTAAGAACATCTACAGGGACGCCAAGTAACTATCTGCCAGCTTTTTTTTGGAAAGCATATCTTATACCTGTTTGTCTGTTTGACTATAGGAATTTTTAGTGAGTGCTTTGTGGTTTGTCTGTGCTTAGTGTGCCTTTAGGTGTGTGCTTTGTAATTTTGGTTTCCTGTCAACCTCAGACTTTGTCTCCTAGTTTGAAACTATGGCTAACACCCCTTTGAACACCAACCAAGAGATCCCCATGTTGGGAACTCCTTGTACTATTCCTCTCATAGGGAATGTTGGTGTTCCTTTGATGGCCACCTTGAATCTACCTGGATTCACCCTAGGGCTACCGGTGTGGTTGTTTTCCACTCCAACTGTCCTGAATGATCCTGATGCTTCTCAAGTGAGCTCCTTATATGAAGGGCATCAAAACACTACTTCCCCTTCACCTGTAGTTGATTCTCCTCCTCCTTCTACCTCATGCGATGAAAGTACTGATACTAGTAACCGACAGTCTAAAAGGAGTAAAAGAAGGAGGAATAGGAAGAAGGCACATAAGAAAGGGTTCACCCGTTCAACCTCTACAAGTCAAGTTGAACCTCATCACTCAACCTCTGCAGTTCATGCAGGGGGCACCCATCCAACCTCTACAAGTCATGTTGGATCTAATCACTCAACCTCTGCAAGTCAAGTTGATATTCACCATCTAGCCTCTATTGATCATGCTGGTGGGATCCTGCCAACCTTTCCAGGTCACGTTGGATCCAGTCACTTAGACTCTGTAGTTCATGCTGAGGGCACCCGTTCAACCTTTGATGTTCAAGTTGAACCTCCCCATCCAACCTCTGCAAGTCATGTTGGATCCATCCACCCAAACTTTGAAGTTCATGCTAGGGGCACACACTCAACTACTGCAAAGCATGTTGATCCTAACCATTTAGCCTCTATTTTTCATGCTGGTGGGGCTCATCCAACCTATGCAAGTCATGTTGGACCCAGTATATCAACTTCTGCAAGTCATGCTAGGGGAATTCTCGCAGCCTTTGTGGTTCATGCTGAAGACAATCCGTCAGCCACTGCGAGTCATGTTGACAATGTTGAAAAGACTACCTGTTCAAAACACAAGCCCAAGTTTCCTTGTCAGCTTTGTGAGGGATACCACCTTACTTATAAATTCCCTTCTATCATGGAGGTGCGAAGAGTTTGGTTTCACGGTCATCTCGTTTTTGAACATTCTGAAGCTTTTCAACAACCAACCTCTCTTAGTCAGGTTGGACCCAGTTACCCAGCCTCTGGTGGTCATGCTGGGGAAAAAATCTCAACCTTTGTAGGTCATGTTGAGAGCAAACGGTCAGCCATTGCTAGTCATGTTGACACCGTTGAAAAAACTGGTCGTTCAAAGTGCAAACTTAAGTTCCCTTGTAAGCTATGCAAGGGAGATCATCTTACTCACCAGTGCCCTGCTATCGCAGAGGTGCGAAGAGTGTGGTCCGAGACTCAAGAATTTACTTCTCCTGAACAACCTATAGTTTCTCAACAACCTACTCAACCTTTAGTTGATCAAGTGGTCAAACCAATCTCATCTTTGGTCGATCCCACTCTTCTTTCAGAGAGTGATCCTTATATGATTGAACCAATGTCATCTTTGGTAAATCCCACTCTCCCTTCGGAGAGTGACTTTCACGAAGTGGTTGAATCGATTCCAGTATCGATCAATCCCACTCTTCCTTTGGAGAGTGAAGTGTCTGCTAGTCACATTTTCTTCACTACCAGTTTAGAACTTACTGAACAAGGGGGCACTGAACTCGCTTCGGATCAAGCCCCACCAAGCTCTCATATTGCTTCCTTTGATTGGGATAGCCTAGTTGAGCCTTCCTTCCTTTTGATGCACCTTTCCAGATAAAGGTCAAAGTTGAATCATACACGATTGCTCATTGTATTATTGATGAAGGAGCCTCAGTTAGTATCTTGTCTGCTCATGCTTGGCAAGGCATGGGATCTCCTAGCCTTGTGTCGATTGCTAGTTTGTTACTAGCGTTTGATAGAAGAACTTGTATAGCCTTGGTAATTCTTGCTCAAACACCTGTTACTTTGGGTAGGAATACCATCTTAGTTGACTTCATGGTGATAGAAGACCCCTTGGACTTCAATATGCTCCTTGGATGTGATTATGTCTATGCCATGCAAGTTGTGGTGTCAACATTCTTTCGTGTGATGTACTTTAATCATGGCAAAGAAATTGTCACTATCGATCAGTTGGATTTTCTTGATACATCTCCTGACCCAACTAGAGACCAGGTCTTTCCTTTATTGGTTCCCAGTGTTTCTATAGACACTACCACACCACAGGTGAGCTATGTCTCCTCATGTCCTTTTCGTTCAATTGCTACTGAGAAGTAGCCTCTATTTTCATGCTTACGTTCTCGGGACTTGGTCCCGGCAGTTGACCGGGTGAGTCATCCTATATAGACTGTGGAGCCTTCTCTCCACTCTGTTGATCCATTTGAAAGTTTAGACATGTGTCCTATCTCAGATGATCTCCTTCCTTCGGATGTAGTCTTCCTAGAGTCTTTGATATAGTCTGAACTTCTTTTGCATGTTGGTTCAGTTGTGACTAAGTCTAACCCTGATTTTCCTAGTAAGCATGACCTTTCTTCTTATGTTGGTCTTGTTGAGTCTTTCGACTCTTCCTTTGAACATAAATTCAATGATCCTAATGAGTTTGATTTTTCTTATGAATTTTTCAACTCTCATGATACTGAGTTTGTTCCTGCAGACTCTATCTCTCCTATTGATTTTTGTTCTCCTTCTGAGGTTGATCTTACTGATTATAAACCCTCGAGCCTTGGTTTTATAGAATCTTCTTCGGTCGATCCTGCCTTGACTTTCCCTTTTGTAGAAGATATCAAAGTCGCATTAGAGGAATTTTGAGGTCTAAAATGGGCCTCCTAAGGAAAATAATAAAATAATATTTATTAATTTTGGAGGAAGAAAGAAAAAACTACCTTTTGTGTTCGTATTTTTAACATATCTCCCTATGTTTTTACTCAAATTTTGATCGGGAGAGCTCGTTGGATGCAGAATTTGATTCTACATCCAACGAGTACCCACATTGCATACGTTTTACAGACCCTGCTACCCCAAAAATAAGAAATACCTGAAAAATGTGATGATGACATTATCATCACATTTTTTAGGTATTTATTGTTTTTGGGGTAGAGGGGTCCATCAAAAGTATGTAGTGTGGGTACTCGTTGGATGCAAAATCAAATTCTGCATCCAACAAGCTCTCCCGATTGAAATTTGAGTAAAAACACAAGGAGATATGTCGAAAACACGAACAAAAAAAGTAGTTTTTTTTTATGACAAATATGTCAAGTCAACCATTATAGTTGACTCATTTTATTGAAATTCTATTGGTTCTTGAATTCCAACTCACAAGAACTTATTGTTGGCATGTTTTCTTATAAGGCCCATTTTAGACTCCAAATTTCCTCTAATGCATGTGTTTATGCCAAAGTGACCTGCATCAGATATTTTCTTTTGAATGTGATTCTGATGTTGTTGTTTTTTGGAGACATGATTTTTAGTTGGGGTCACAACTGTTTTCTAGCCTCACCTTGTTTTTCAAGTTGTAATTGCATCTACATGTATCTTGCTCACACTTTTGAACCTGATGCCGGCTTCCACGCTTTTAGCTCGTTGTATAAGCCCTCATCTTTGTTCTCATCATCGCTAAGCCTTGTATCATTTTGCCTTTGCAACTTGACACCTTTTACCTTGAGGAGACGTTCCCCGAGTGTCTTTACCTTGCTTATGTTTCTTGCATTATTCATAGGTTTGTTCCTCATGCTTGGAACTTGTTTCGCTTGCCTATGACACTCGTCTCCTCGCATTTAGAGCATTCTTTTTGCTCTCCTTCAAGCTCTATAAAAGAGGCTGCGAGTTGAATTTTTCAGACTGGTTAAAAATTCATGAGAAATATATTGAGTTTCTTTAGGCCCAGGTCTGACTCCTCAAAATAGACTTGTCTGCCAAGTAAACTTGTCCGTTGAGGATCGTTAAGAATATGTGAATGGGCATCCACATTGGTGGTAGGTTATCGCTTTCTCGAACCATGTGGAATAATACGAGAAAGGAACACTCTCTTTTCTTTGGAATTGAGAAGAGTATTCTCAAGCATAGGTTTATCACTTTTCTAGACCTGAGGGACTAAACTTACGGAAAAGGAACCCTCGGTATGAGCTTAGTTTTCTCTTTTTCATGCTCTGGACCTAAACATGAAAAATATTTCGAGTGTACTTTATGTCTTTGTCATGCTCGTTAAACCCTAAAGAACAAAGCATCGAGTTTATTGTTGTAAGCCCCATTACTCGTAATCAAATGGATCTTTCCGAGT
Source organism: Pseudotsuga menziesii (assembly GCA_001517045.1). Classification (NCBI taxonomy): domain Eukaryota; kingdom Viridiplantae; phylum Streptophyta; class Pinopsida; order Pinales; family Pinaceae; genus Pseudotsuga; species Pseudotsuga menziesii. The sequence continues at coordinate 409,426 of LPNX010361095.1, read as the reverse complement.
GATCTTTCCTTCCTTTACACTTGTAAAACTCAGGCTATATGCTACTTTTGAAGGAGCATTGGGTAGGTGGTAATTTAACCTTTTTCGGACCTTCCTGACTAAATACAAAAAAGGTGTGCCTTACTTCTTCGAAAGCTAAGAGATTTCTTCTGTGGTTTGTTTTATACTTTTCCAGCCTCAGGAGACTAAATTGTACGAAAAAGCACCCCCCCGGAGTCTTCTTTGGAGTTTTCAAACTCTCTAAACTATGAAAACACCATCGAGCATGTACTAGTTCGGGCTCGTAAAATCCACGAATCAGTTCTTTATCAAGCATTCTTCTATCTTTTCTTTGAGCTTGCCAAAAATGAAGATGGTCCTGAGTTTGCTTTCTTGGACTCGTTAAACCTTTACAAGAAAGAGGGGAAGGGAAGTCCATTCACATGTATTTTTCATCACGGCAGCAAGTCTTGTTTCCTTGAAAAAAGCACCCATTTTGAGTCTATCAACAGTTGGGTCCTAGTTTTTTTTATCTTATCTCAATTCAGAGTTTTTACTCCTCTAGTTGGTTTATTTTCCAATTATATGGGGAATCTGTCAATGTCTCCTACATTGTAGATTTGTGTCGTTGGTCCTTTTGTGTCAAAAGCTGCCTAAGTCACTTTTATTTCGTGCTCACTGTTCAAGGATTAAACCTTTGTCGGCCATTCTGCAGTTGCCTTGACCTTTTGTGTTGGTCATTCCCTGGTTTCAGTTCATTACAGCATGTCTTCAGCGATCCTTGTCGTGAAATTCAGTACCAATTCTAGATCCAATTAGTCTTTGACTTACCTCATGTTGGATGATGAAGGATGCCTTAATGCCTTCCTTCCAATGGATTTCTTCCTATCGACTGCAACACATCTTGCTCTAGGGATGAGATTTAGATTTTTATGACAATACCTTGGGGATTGTAGTCATCAGTGGCAATTTCCCTCGCTATTGGGTAGTGGGAATACCTTCATGTTTCCTACTCGATGGATTCTTCAAGTGTTCGACTTCAAGTCCTTGTATTCACACTTGTTAGAATGTACTAGGTACCTTGGGTACCATTTTCATTAATGGTGGTTTCCCTCGCATTTGTTAACGGTTCTCATTATTGACCGGTAATCAAACGGTTTCCTCCATGTTTGACTTCAACTCCTTTATTCGCATGGTTAGGATTCGTACCTTTTGGGCGGTTTGGATTGAAGACCTTGGGCCGATAGTAGCATCATCATTTTTTTCTATTGCCCAAGCTGCGCAAGACCTTGTCACACTTTATATGACATTTTGCTGAGACATAGATCCACCTTGTATTTTTGTGGCTATGATCGATTATTGAGCATGGATCCACCTTGTTCATTTGTGGCCATGACTCCTTTAGATTTGATATGGTGCCTTTTTGCATATTGAGCGACCATGATAGTTTCATCAGTTATACATATGTTGTATCTGCCTGTATCTTTATGGTGATGTTTTGTATATGGACTTGTATGTCCCAGAGATCAGTTTTGTCTGACATTTATCTCTCTTTCAGGTACCTTTGTTCAATCCTTTTGATCTCGGATTCTCTACTCTCTCCATACTCAGTTGTTTGCTTTATAATGTATTTCGGCTATCATCTTCCCCTCTAACCTAATACATTAAGGGGCATCTGTTATAGCTTAGAATGCCACATCTCTGCCTGTGACCACTTTCCCATGATTTCATCGCATGTCGACACTTCCATGACGACACTTCATGAAAGTCACTGAAAAAAAACCTAAATTGGAGGACCCATATCTTTATTTTTGTAAATATGTTTGACCTCATCTCTACACCGTTAGAAATATATTTTAGTTAGCTAAAACTTTCCAGAAGATACCAAAGTCTGAAAATGCCCAAAAATACCCTAAAAATGAGTTTTTTGATGTGTACGCGAGTTTACTTAAGGAAACCGCATACGTACGCGTGTTGCTATATATAATAGTTGCGTACACCTTAAATACACAACTTTTTTCATTGCAACCCGTGTATACCTCCTCGTGTATGCGACTGTTGTTTCTACAACCAGCGTACGCCTCTTGAAAATGTTAAAAAATACGTATTTTGAAATTTGGGTAGTTTGGGTAGTTATGCAACTGACTCCTTCAGTTGTAACTATTTTGTATTCGACTCTAACTCTTCATTAAGCATATAAATAGAGGTAAGGAGGTCCATGAGAGGGGACTTGAATATTTTCATTGTTATGCTGGAGGATTTGGAGCTCTCTTTGCCCACACCTTTTCCCTAGAAGCATTCTCCTTGTGTTGCAGAGCTTGGAGGCTGAGTTCCTTGGAGAAGAGAAGTAGCAGAACCAAATCAAGATTTCGTGAGGTGCTGAAATTGAAGAGAAGGTATAATTGTACTTGTTTTCAAGATTAATAAAGATGTGATGTCCTTCTTCTTCCCAAATCATTGTTCAATGTATGATTGAATCTCTGTTTATGATCAGATGTTGATGTTAATCAGATTATTATTTCATGTTTATTTGATTATCATTGCTTTATATGTGGTCATATTGGTTTGAGGAAGGTATAATTCGTTTTGCAGGTCTCTTGGAGCAAGAGGAGCAAGAAGAGGATTGAAGGGCAGCTTGGATCAACCTTCGTTTGGCTAAGGTATGAACCATTCTAATCTCTGAATCTTGTTTGTATTTACTTGCAGAACCATTTGCATCCACCTTTCAACCCCAATACGTTGATGGCCTCTTAAACCATAGCCATAGGAAACTTTCCTTTACAACACCTACGATGGTCCTTTTCTTTAAATAATCTACATAGTATGACAAAGGAGATAATCAAGGCCACATAGACTTCCTTTCAAACACTTTAATGAGCGTGAATGGAAGCAAGCGTGCTCAACAAGATTTTCATTCTTTTAGGAGTCATAAAAGAGCTTAACAGAAACCCCACAATGGTCAGTCAAGCAAGGAGGAAGTGTTCAATGTACCAAAGGGGATGATGTTGTGAACATGGCTAATATGGATAAAAATAACAGTGGAACACTGGTGGGGCCTTCTTGCGAAACGATGAATGGCAGTAAAATAAGATCAAGTTTGAAGTATGGATGGAGTGGATGGCTTTTGAACATGCCAATACATACAAGGTGTGAATTGTGTGGTGGCACGAAAATTGAGGTGACTCCAGGAACTAGCCCAGAAAATCATAAGGAGATCATGAGACATGGGTATCATGAGTATATAGAGGATGGAAAATCGAACCAGACGATGCAAACAACATGAAAAACAAACGTTGAATGACTCTGTAGTGCACAAAAGAAAGAGTTAACCAAATGGAGGCCTATAAACAAGGGGGGCCACATGAAACATGTAATTTTTAGTGTGTAGTGTTGAGTTGGAGTGGAGAGACCCAAAGCACAACTACTGATTTCTTCCGATTAGACCATCGATTTTCTTATATGTGAGTTGCAGGTAAAATATCTCACCTAGCTCGTCACTTTTAGTGGTTTAGTTTTTCCGTTTTCTCATCCAGGGGGCCTTAGCAGAGCCCGAAGGGTTTGCGAGGCCAAGTCCCACTTTTCGAGGGAAAAGGTGCAACCCAGGTTGCACCTATTAGGCAGACTGGCGCAATCAGGTTGGACATGTTGGGGAGACATGCGTGACCTAGGTTGCACCTGTTAAGTGTTTTTGCGTGACTTGGGTCGCACAAAAATTCTTGACAGGTGCGACCTAGAACAAAATGGAAAATTTTGTGCAACTAGGTCTGACCAAGAATTTTTGGATGTGCAAGATTCCTTGAGTTCAATGGAAAGAACAAGAGATCAAGGACCGTAGGGATGAGGTAGAGGATGATGGAGCAGTGCAAGATATATTGCTCGCTCGATGTGGGTTGCTGAAGTTATTCTAGATAGCCCTGATGCGTTCAACAAACCTGTTGCTAAACAAGCTAGTGAATTTTCTCTGATAGAGGCTCAGAGTGCTTCATCATATAGGGTGAGCAACTGGAGATCACTCTATAAGACATTTACTTTTTGACTGGCCTCCCACTGATGGACGTGATCGAGGATACCTCGCCGACGTTCTCGAGGGGGGTGTTGATGGATGATCTGTGCGCCAGGAATTACTATGCCTCAGCTTATGTGCATACATCATACATATTGGTGTGCAATATCGAGAGTATAGAGACTCAAGAAGTGGCAACGATGGTGCTACAGATACTTGGATCGAAAAGTCTGCACAATATCTTGGGTGACCAACTACTGATGGTTGAGAGTGTGATGAAGGGAACCTACTATGGGTGGGACCAGATGCATTTTTCAGTGTTTCGACAGGGTATGAACCATGCCAGGTTGGTGGGCGAGGATTTTTATTCCCATCCTTTTTGTGCTCATTCTTCTTTAAGCAACTATCGACACTGTGACTGCATCTGAAAGTGCATGATGGGGGACCTCGTGAGTCTTGCATGAGGCAATGGTGTGAGATGATGATCATGGAGGGAGGTGGCCTTGTGGGGCGTTTCTTCACCTGAGATATTTTTTCACAGTGGATACATCTTCCTATCCTCATATAGGACTAACTATACGCGGGGATGGACTACCGGGGAGATCAAGAGATGCCTCAACCTCTAGGATAGGTCTGGGGACCTGATGGTACATATACATGACACTATGTGGTTTCATTCATATATAGTTTACTAGCATAGTGGTAGCTAGATCACACATGTGATAAATAATGATGACATGATGTGTGCATGTGCATATGTGGGAATGCACCCTCCACTAGAGTACCAATGTCGTAGGGGTAGGATGGAGGGGTTAGATCCACCCACTCACGGGAAGAGGAGGTGATAGAGTGTGAAATTAGACTCATTGCAGTTGGATGTGGAGCGACTATTGCAGGGGGGTCACCAACAATGGGTGGTGGTTCCTAGACGATGATATGATGCTACAAAGATTCTCTAGAGTGGATCTCTCTTACAAGGAGGATCATGATTGCTACTGCGCATGTCAGAACATAAACACAGGGTGATGTGTCGATGGAGGAGGAGAGCTCAGAGGAGGAGGATACCGAGGAGGACACAGAGTCAAGGGAGGATGACTCAGACTAGCAACATGTGATGTTGCCCCCAATGCATTTGAGCATGGGGATTTTTGTATAATATGTATGATCAGACGAGAAATATTGTGGAGCTTCTCTTTTTGTACTATCCATGAGAGGCCAAACATGATTATAATACTTATGCACTTGGATGCACCTTTTTGTATTTTTATGGGTTTTTATGAGTCTCCTATGTATGATGATGAGTATGCCTATATGATGTATATGACATATGTATGCATGACTATATGATGATGCATGATGCAGTTTATCTTCGATATGCGGTGATTGATGTGCCACTCTAGAACGTCATTATCCATTTGGTCTGCTACACTATTGATACTTATGGGAATATGCATGAATGAAATGGATTCAAAATGTCTACCAAGTGTCTAGTGCACATGAACTTTCTAAAGAGGAAGGGATCATGTACCTGGTAGCAGTTATTCAACTAGGAGACAAGCAGCTGGGAGTCTAGGAATACATCTAGGTGATAGATGCCTAAGTTAAGGGCGGTGGTCAGGAGACCTGTAACACCATCGTACTCAACCTGTTTTTTGGTAGAAACACTAATAGACATTCCATCGATATAGATAAAATCATGTGACAAGGAATAAATAACCCATGCAATTGAGGCAAGAGTAGGAGACCATCTACTTGTGTCGTTAGTGAAACCAACATAGAAAGGCAAGGTAGGATCAATATGGAAAAAAAAAATGAAACAAATTGTGAGACTCATGGTAAAAATGATTTAAAACAAGAAATAAAAAATGTGATACAATGGTATGCATGGCAGGAAACTTCAGGCATAGAATCTCTTGAGGTAGAGCCCATTGTGGGGATTCTTCAAGAGGAGACCACCAGAGTCAGTGAGGAGATATGCCCCCTTGCCGAGACATCAATGGATGAAATAAATCCCATACCACATGGATTCAAACTTCCATTTTCTAGTCTTATCATGGGCTTGGTCATAAACGAGGATGAGGTACCCCTCACTAAAGGTGCATGGATGGATGTGGGAGTCATAATGGGACTTCGACCTGGTCTTAGCTACTTTGATCATTTGGAGAGAAACACGATGGTCCTCATCAATTTGTTTGAGCATAAGTAGGCATTTATATAATGATGAAGTATCAGGTAGAAGTTCAATGACAAGGCATAGTAACATAATCTGTCAATCAATGGGAAGAAACGATTCCACACTATGGACTAAGGGAAATGGGGTGAAATCAATGGATTTTTTAAGGATATTTCTGTCGTCATGAAAGTTTCAAAGTGGTGCCGGGACATATCAAGTGGATATTCCATGGATGATGAGGGAGAAGGGCTACTGGAAGTAGAGATTGTATAAATGGTGTTATTTGTGTCTGAGGAAGAGGCCATAGGGTGTATCTCCTGTAGGGCGGTGATTTCAGAGTCATGGGAGTGCTTGCAATGGTCACTGAGGAGCGACCGGTACTCGGATAAGTTTGGGAAATGGTGTGAATAATGAACATATAGGCCACAAATGGCACATGGGTGGTTAGTTTGGAGAAATTTGTTTTAACCGCATGTATGGTTAGTACATTGAAAACTAGAGAGTCATTGGCCTCGAATACTGTGTGCATATGGGTACGAAGGATTGGAAAATCAAGACAATTTTGTGTCGCATGGCCTTGGACATCACATAAATCACATGTAGGAGGAGGAAGTGGTTCTATCGAGGATTTAGGTGCCTTATCCCAAGTCTTCATAGAAGGGGGGGGAACAGAAGTAGTGTGAGGAGAAGTCGGTTGTATACCAGGAGGGGGGTGTGACACAGTCTCAATAGGTTGGACCAATGTCAACACGATCTGTGGTTTCAGGGGGAGGGTGGGCAGATCAAGGTGCCACATAGGATTACCCAAAGTGAAACTTTGGAGGTTGAGAGTAGCCATAACTGTCTTACTTACAATGCTAGAAGGTGGAAAGAGGAATGGAATTGTGTGTACGGGTAATGAACCCTAATATTTCCATGAGTTTTGTGGTTGGGGTTGTGACTGAGGTTGCAGAGAGGTCAAGATGTTATTGAATGTGATAGTGCAAAAATCCGATATGTCAATTGGTGAAGGAGGGGGTGGTAAGGACAAAAAGGTGTCCATTAAAGGAGCATTGGTAAAGAGGTCCAAGACAACATAAGACAAGAAAGGGATGGATACATTGTCGATGGTAGTTTCAATCATAGGGAGAACATGATCTAGAGTGGACGGCCCTTTAGGATCGTAATACGTCATTTGGTCAATATTAACGATCTTGCCATCATGGGGGAACATCAAGAGTCAAAAGAAGGTAGAGGAAATGAATCGAATTGCATACATATAACTACGTCCAAGGAGGAGGTTTTAATCAAGTTGACATTGACAAACTCAATATCAATCAACATAGTATTTTTGGCCAACTCAATGGGGACATTCATGAGAGCACCTTGTGGTTGAGCATCATGACCAGAGTAAGCAAGAAGGGTGATGGTGGAAGGTTGAAGTCTTTGGGATCCAATTTTCTACCAAACATAGGTTGACATAACACAGGTGGATTCCCCATCATCGATTATGCATCGATAAATGACCAAGTTTAGAATTGTGACCAAAATCTGGAAGGAGACGGATGATGGAATCCTGGGTTCTGCTTGATCCAAGTCGAAAGTGATCAACCTAGAGTTAGAGGGATCAACAAAACCTAATGCGGATAGAAAATATTTGTGTTGCAAAGGACAAGTTTGGAGGACTTCCAGAGCGGACATAGCAGAGATAGACTAGACCATGTCAACGACTATACTATAGTGAAGTGTGTCTCTAGCAATGGGATTGTTTGTGACATGAGACAAAGGGAATAGTGGGACTTTGGAAGTCCCGTCCATGGGGGGTCTTGAAAAATGTAAAGACATATAGAGAGAGGTATAGGTATATGGCATGGATGGATTAACATTTTTTGTGATGGAGCCATATTGGTTTCATCGAGTCTATAAGTTGACATCAGACGATAACGTCATAAGGTGATGGACATTGGTATCAATAGGTGGACCTGAAGGAGTGGGTGCATAGTTTTGTGGTACCAATGGTTGGGTTGCAACCATTCCTTGATTTGGTAAAGAGTTCAGGAACACCATAGGTGGAGGACCTTGTGGTGCTAGGTTTGGTTATGCCAGAGTGACCGCATTACGGTCATGCTGATTGTCAGCATGTAACAAGTGAGGAACATGGTTCATATGGGGGCACTGATGTGTATAATGGTTGCAAGTGTCACAAATGATGCACGGATGGTTAGTTTGTATCTAAGGGTTCTTCCCAGGTCTAGGTGGACCTTGGGGGTCCTATGCAGGTGGAATGGCTCTGTTGTTATTCAGAGGGTTGGGTTGTTGGCCACGTCCTTGAGGTTGGTTGTTGCCTCGATTCCTACCTATCTATATTCTTCCCTACCCTTATCGTTTATTGGGGGAGGGTTGATTAGGGAGGTTCTACTAAGCATAGACATGTCCTTGGGGATCTCAAGGATTCAGAGCCGGAGTAGGTGTAGGTTGCACAAGTGGTGGGTAATAGGCAAGAGCAGCTGGAGGGGCTGCAAATCCTACCATATGGCTATTACATGCAGGTTCCAAGCAGTCTGGTCCATGAATGTGAGGGACTGGAGTAGGAGACACATATGAAGGTGTGGCTCTAGATTGAGCCACTACGCATGAAAAATTAAGGGCGTATCCTATTAGGAAACACTAGGGGTGGTATCATAATGATATGAAATAGAAGGAGAGGTTGTGTATAGACGGGGATGCCAAGTAAGAGAGAAAATGACTCCATCAACATCATCGGATTCCCCTGCTGTATTTTGATGTGAGGAGCGAGCATGGGGAGCATAATATGTAATGGTATATAGATAAACCTATTGGGCGTAGATAAAATCAAACTATTGTGCCTTGAGGATGGCTTCCTCCTCAGTTTGTGGGAACTCGGATGCAATTCCCTTGGAGATGAGGGGAGCAAGGTTTTGAGAAACCAATTTAGGAAAATCCTATCATCTAACTGGATTTTACACAAACTACGGAGACAATGCCACTCATGGATATGATTGGTGATATGGGTAGCAATTTTCTGCCGACGTGATAATAGGATTTCCATGCCCTCATCATAACGGACGAGTAACTAGAAGTACTAGAGAAACATCAAGTCCAACAAGGAAAATTATGGATAAGTGGCATGGGGCAATTCAATGTACCATTTGTCTGCAACACTAGTGAGTGTGTGCCGGAATAGCCACAATCACACAGAATCATCCACTATGTTATTAGAGGAACACCATAAGTGGAATGATATAATGTGGTTTTAGGGGTATTCTCCCACTTTTCCCTTAAACTTAGGGACATCGAAAGGGAGTTTGGTAGACATGGGAGTCCATTACGGGTCATGACGGATGGGGTCATTCGTCAATCCTGCCAAATCAAGTAGGTTGATACTAGCCAGAAATGGTAGACTAGGAATGGGAATAGATCGAAGAGGGCCAACAATCGTGTTGGGACCAGAAAGCATGTAGTTTCCACGTGCAAACGGGGTTGGCATGGATAAATTCTGATGGTAGGATTAGTCACTGGAATGGTGTGAATAGCCAGAATAGTAGTAGAAGGGCCAATACCCCCATGTATAAAGGAAGGTACAGTATTAATCAGGGTGGCTAGATTGGGGCCACTACTAGTGAGTATCGTACCAACAACAGTGTTAGTAGTGGAGAGTGGACCACTAGGACCAAGAGCTATGGCTCTAACAGAAGGGATACCCGATATGACGGGTGGAGAGGTCATGAGTCCAGTATCAACTGTTCCCCCTTGAAAGGGGTTAGGAGGTGCACCAACCATGGGGTAGATGGGGATTTGATTAAGGTAGGTTTATATTGATAGGAATTTGAATCAGACTTAGATGTAGTGTATGGATCTGAAGGTAGTGAACAACATCAGATATGGATCTGACGGTGGTGGTTCAAGGAACCAAACTAAGGGGTATTCCCCATAAGTCTATGTGAGTAGCATGGTAAAGCAATGATTATGTGATAGTGTGATGTTTGATGAATGTAGGCATAATATTTTCAAAATCATGCTAAAAAATCCAACTACAATTGAGTGTACAGAAGGAGAGCATAAAAATGGTGGCTCACAAGACAAAAAGAAATCTCTAAAACCAAACTACAAGATTGCATTACAGCAGGCAAGTTTATAATAAAGTGGCAAGAAATCCAACAAGAAACACTACCTATAAATAAAATGACGCACTAACCTATGGGGTATAAGTGCAAGAAAAATCCTAGCTACAAGATGGAATCCCATCACAAACCGTATCCTGTGCTAGGTGATGAAATCCTAGTCAAACAATATGCAATGGAAGAACAATAGAATAACAGACTCCCACTACTGGGAGGGACCTCTGGTACAAGAGCTCTAAATATACTAGAAACTAGGCTACCTCATTCATGACATGTTCAAAGTGGTTTCCTAGAAATCCATCGCTTTGGTCCTCAACGCACGATATGGTCCTCAACATGCACGAGGAGGACTGTGAAGGGTTAGCCTTCGGTGAAAAATGGACTGCAGTATTCCACCCTGACTTCTAGAATCCCTTCGTTGTGAATTACTCCCATAGAGAGGGGTTCCCTTCGATAGACTGGTAGTGATTGTGTCAACAAGTACTAGAGGATTTTGGTACCCTAATGGACAAAAAATATGTCTCATATGTGAGTGATAAAGGGGTGTTATTTGGATTCCTATCTCCAATGTCCTAACTTAACTACAATATTTCTTTGGTCCTCAAATGAGGTTACAATGTTGGTCGAGTTAAGTTAATTTTTAGGCTCGGCTTTGGGTCATGAAATAAGCATTTTACTTTAGGGTGTGAGATGTGTGCACAAGTGATGTGTAATGTGTAAACCCCGGTGATATCACGACCAAGACACAAATGTAGAAAAATAAATTACAGTAAATGACAATAAATATTTTTCAAAACAACTATTTCTTCCAGAAAATGAAATGTACACAAGCTTAATGAGAGAATAAGGAACTTAACAGGTTGTAGGAAAGGCACATGGGGTCTCAAATACCAATATTGACTAAGGTGGCTCACATACAAGGGAAATAGGACCCAAAAAAAAACTAGGGGAGCTGTAAGCAATCATATCTGGAAGAAAACAGTTGGGGAAGGGATGGAACACAAATAACGGGTGTGGAAAAGGGTCTCAAACACTGAAAAGGAATGAAAAAACTAGAGGTCGCACCTGTCAGAGGAATAGGTGCAATCGAGGTCGTACAGAATTGTAAATTAGTTGATATCGAAGCAGAAGATTAGCATAAATACCTAGGTAGATAAAAACATGGGTTTTTTCCCAACAGGTTGTACAAAAATGGGTCACACTAGCGACTGAAGTCACTTCAGAATCCTGGACAAGTGTAATATGGATTTTTGGTCCAGGTCGCACTTATCAAGGAAAAAGGAGTGACCTAGGCTTCACTTATTGGGGCCGAAGGCATGACCTAGGTCACGCTTATCGAAAAAAAAATGTGTGACCTGGGTCATAACTTTCTACGAGATAGGTGTGATCTGTCTGTAACTGATGGTTTTTTGAGAAAACACTGTCGTCTTGGGCTGGGGTGGGAGGCACTAGAACAATATTGGTTCATATCTGCTATAGGGGGGTCAAATCTGTGACGGCTAAAGGTTCCCAAGTAGAAAAAACAAATAGAAACACCTGCAAAAACAAAGTTTCGATGGGATCGAGACAATGGAGTCACCAAAACTGTAGTGGGGATTTCTCCCCTACTACGTGCAAAAGCACCTACCCTAGATCAGCTAGATCATAGTGTAGATTTCATGGTGAGAATATTTCTCAACCTCGACTTGTAGTAATAGGAATTAACAACAATATAAACATTTTTATGATTTTTTTAATATCTTTTCTAACTAATGAAAAACAAGAACAAGCGTACTTTTCAATAACATGGGATATTGCACTCGTTTGAGGAAATGGTCCACCTGCTCCATGGTCTAGTTCTCCAGTCGTCTTCACTAATGGTTGTCAAAAAAAGGGGGAATGGATCCAAGAGGGTATGGGGAAATCTCAACATATACCGTGGAAAATGATATGGAAAAAATATGGGAATAATGGCGAAAGGTGAAAAGGTTCAAGAATTAGGGAATGTTTGTGGGGAGACCTTCACAATGTATTTATAGGATGATCCAAGGTTTTTTGACCCATGGTATTTTATTGTGCATGCTATTTATCTATGGTTTTTACCCATTCTCATTTTAGGGTTTTTTTCATTTTTGGAGAGAGTGGGGATAAGTCACAATAAATGCACAACTTCCATGTATTTATGGGGGAAGGAATAATAATGTTTTGGACCATTTTTGGTGGAATTTTAATTGTGAAGGTCAAAATGGAAAAAATAATGGTGGGATAATGGTGTATAATTATGGTTTGGACCATAGATAGATAGGTGGACAATTTTTTGTGTTAACACTATAGGTGGGCATATATTATGGATTATGAAAATACATATTTTTTATGTTGGAATTATCAGCAACCAAGTACCTATAGGTTACCTACCCACACACTCATCCTCATCATCCAAGAAAGAAAGGGTTAAGCCAAATACAAAGAGTTCAAAATATATTGAACATCTAATGTAGAATAAAGTATATGGAAAAGAACAAGATTTACATCAATCTATGAATTGAGAGATCGATGAAGGCATGGGTTTGGGAAATTTAAATGACGAAAATATGTTTCTAGCGGAGAAATATGAGGATGTACACTTTGTGGACATTTGTTCTTCAAGGGTTGTGGTGAGCATAGATAATTCATGTGGAGAAATCAAGAGAGAATATAAATCAAAGAACTTAGACTTAAATAATGAGAAAGTCTCTTATTTATTTATTTTCTATTTTCTATTTTCTATTTATTTATTTCAATTCATTTTTCTACTACTACACAATTGATTTTTTTCATCATCCCTTAGCTTATAAGAGTACAAAAATTACAATTTGGGGACTGAACTTTGTTTCCTACTTTAGAATTTAGTTTAAATTCCATAATTGGATACAAAAATATTGGTTCCAGAGAAACAGAAAGTAATACTTGAGGGAAGAGTAAGAGAGATGCAAACAACCTTCAATTCTCTTAACAAAGAACTTGAATCTACGACAAAGGAGAAAAATAACACGTTAGATGAACTTTCATCCATTTATGCAGGAAAAATGTTCCTCGATGATTAATGTAAGTATTTACAAACCGAATTGGATACAAGAACATTGATTTTAGAGGAAGAGAAGGCAAGACTTGAGGGAAAAGTAATGGAGTTGCAAACAACCTTCAATTCTCTCAACAAAGAGATTGAATCCTCTAAGGTTATTACAGAGGAGAAAATGGGGCAGTTAGTTGATTTACAACATCAACATTTAGATCTTGTAGAGGAAAAAAGGTGTGTGGAGGAGAAAAATGAGTGTCTACTCATTGAATTGAATGACATGCGCACAATGGTTTCATAAGAGAATGACCGTATTCGAAATAGAATAAGGGAATTGGAAACATCTCTCGATTATGTCAAGAAGGCTAATGAGTCCAAAGATAATAAAATAGAAAAATTCATGTCAATTTTAGAACGTCAACCTCTGCAGGAAAAGTTGCTTATGAATCCAAATGGAAATGGATAATGGGTTAAAACATCTAATTTATTTTGTTGATCAGGAAGATGAGGCCTTACCAAAGACATTGTAGGGTTTGAAATTCCCTCTTCTTTTTTGCTCCTGTTGATTTCCCCTACCATAGGCTGATTTCTAGTTTGAATATCCTCTACTCCTATCGATTCCCCATGCCACAAGAATATTTCAATTTAAATGCTCCTTTATTCCCGATGATTTAGAATGAAATTGATTTCCCATGCCACAAGAATATTTCTTATTAAATGCTCCATGGTTCCCATTGACTACGACTTCCAAAAGAGGGTTTTAGGTTCAAATATCTTGTGCTCCAATAAAGTTCCCACACCATAAGAAGTTTATCCACATTGATTACTATCGGTTTCCCATTCTAGAAGAGCATATTACATTCATGATTTGTGGTCCCAATTGACTGTGATATCCAAAAGAGAGTTTTAGGTTCAAATCTCTTGTCGTCCCATCAATTTATTGCACCATAAGAAGTTTTTCCGCATCGATTATTGTTGGTTTCCCATGCTAGAAGAGGATTTCAAGTTCATGGTCCTTGGTTCACATTGACGATTTCATGTTCATGTTGTGTAGTTCCCATTGACTGTAATTTCCAAAAGATGATTGTTAAACAATGGAAATGGAGATGAAGTATCGAAATATTCCTCATCGGTCTAGAGAATAGAAACCTAACACATGTCTTCAAACTATTTTAGTGATAATTAACGTGTTTCCTCCTATTTGAAATTTGGTCTTCCGTTTTCCTCCGATTCAGTCATCAGTTGGAGCCCACTTCTCTAATGCTATTCGTCTTGGACGCTCCTCCAGTTGTTGTTATTACTTCGACCGCACCTTATACTTTCTTGGAGATAGATTTAAACATATTTTATGTTATGTTGAACAATACAACTTGTGCTACTTGTATTATCTATCTCTATGGGTCATGGGGTTTTCACCTTTTTATCAAGAGCCCATTTATTAACGCATTTTCCTCCTATTTGGGGTCTTACTTCATAGCGTGGATTGGTGGCCACAGGTTCAAGCTACGGTGGAGTATTCTTTATCTGTTGGATTGGTGGTCACAGGTTCGGGCCATGGAATTATGAACAAAGAAAATTACGCATACCCATTTCCATGTTTGAATATTTATCTTGTCGAAGGGTTTACGCCAAGGGTTTGTGGGTTCAGGGCACCTGTAGGAACGATGCTTATTCTGTCCAAGGACTTGGTAAATGCCAAGAGTACAGGGGCTCTGCATGAATATGATGAGGTTTCCCATGAGGAGTATGAGGTCACTGAGAGTGCATTGGTACCTATTTCATTATGTGGATATCGATGCCCCCATTGTTATACATTATCAATAATCCTCCTTCTCTATCCATGGGATTCTCGTTGGATCCTCTGTCGGGGCTGAGTTGTGAGGGACCAAACCCGCGATTTGTGCATTGTTATACATCCTCAATCATCCTCCTTCTCTAACCAAGGGATTCTCGTTGGATACTTTTCCAGAGCCGAGTTGTGAGGGACCAGTTTGCATCGAGGATTGTAGATGAGAGTGTTTTCGTCGTGTGATGGATCTCTGCATTTATTCTTCTTGGGTTTCTTTTTCCTTGGGAATTTCATCCTTAAAAATCCCAGTAGCATTTTTTAATATAAATTTTATTATGTGGGTATAATGGACAACGTATTTTTTTTTTGTCATCCAATAAGTCCTGAACTTGAGCAATTTATTGTTTAGAGAGGGCATTTTAGATTTTTATTGTAACAATCACAACAGGATTTGAACCCGAAATCCGATGACAGAATCCAACAACATCTGACGTATCGTACGGATGTGTCAAACAACAATGATGAAAAGTACTCAGCCTTTTGAATTATTTTAGTGCCGTCGAATTTCTAACATCGTAGGAGTAGGTTTTTCGACAGAGATGTCTTCAAAAAATGCGACAGCTATTTCGTCGGATTTCCGACACTAGTTCGTAGGTTTTTCGACGGATATGTCGTCGGATTTCCGACACTAGTTCGTAGGTTTTTCGACGGATTTATAATTTAAATTATTTTTTATAATTTTAAATATAAATGATAAATTATCATTAATTTTTATAATTTAAATTATTATTTTATTTTATTTTTATAAAATGAAACTTTATTGTTTTAATTTTTTTATATTTGAAATTATGTTTATTTCTACATATTTAAAATGGTTAATAAAATATTTAATTATATATTTTAAAAATAATTATAATTAATTTTTATATTATTAAAAAATATTTTTTATTAATTATAATCAATTATTTACAATAAATACATATAGTATTTATAACCAATTAAACAATAATTTATAGCCATATACACTTCGGATAAAGAAAACAATATTGATATACAACCCATACATGAAGTCATGAAAACCTACTTATGGAATATTCTACACATTATTGTGGATCATTACATGGGACCTCTTTGTAACAATCCCTTAATGGATTATGTCCAACATGTTGTTGAGATACAAATGCTCTTATAAGTATGATCATTAGACATGCATTATACAATATGGTTGGATAGGGAATGTCCATATGTTTCATTGTCATTATTCCAAAATGGTTCAACCCATGCTAGGATTCACAATATTGAATTGTTGAGATCTCCATATGGTTCCTTGTTATTACTCCATCAGGATTGAACCCATGCTAGGATTCACAATATTAACTTGTATTAACATCAATATAGGTTATAGGATATGGATCGCATAGTTAAATTTTATTATCATATACTTTAGGCTAAAAGAATACTAATATTAAATTGTATTAACATCCATATAGGTTATAGGTTATGGATACCATAGTTAAATTTTATTATCATATACTTTAGGCTAAAACCATATGGTTTCACATTAATTGTCTACATAAATTAAGACTTATGGATTGATTGATCTTCTTCCTTCTATGGCTATTGGCTCTCACGAGTCATGTGGAGTCCTCTACCAAAGGGGGTATGCACTTTACATAAGTGGTTGGAAATGAATTCCAACATCGTTGATCCTTCCACTTGGCGATTGATCTCAGTCCTTAATCACATGAAGACTAGTGGTACATTAATTTGGGGTTTTTTTCACAATGGCACCAATTCAAGAGCCTAAAATTTTGGCACATTCAGAGCATGGGTCTCTGAAACCTGTATCATTGTGAAATTTCCCTTTGACTCTCATTTGGGACTTTACATTAGGTAGTAGGTGGGTTTAAGAGGAAATTGGCTCTTTGTACTCTGGTTTTCCTCGAGACTATTCTCGATGATCTTATTTGCAACAATTTTTTAAAATTTTGGGCTATGGTGAGGAAGTGATCAATCCAGTCCACGCAACCATGGTAAGACAAAATTATTTTCTATAGATGTTGTTGTCGGAGAAACCACAGTATCGAAATGACCAAGTCGACGTTTCGGATCCATATCAGGATCCATCATCAGGACAATGTCGAATGTGGAGAGAATGAGAATCAATGATAAATACTGAACCCGGGTAGAAAAGTTTAAATCGCTAGCTCTTAGTTTTATCTTAATTCTCAATCTCTCCAGAAGACGAAATTGCTGCCAGATATCCCTTCCGTGCAGGGATGTAATTTATGTTGCTAAATTTCTGTGCTGGTTAGTTATTGATGTTGTTGTTGGAGAAACCACAGTATCGAAATGACCAAGTCGACATCAGGATCCATATCAGGATCCATCATCAGTACAATGTCGAATGTGGAGAGAGTGAGAATCAATGATAAATACTGAACCCGGGTAGAAAAGTTTAAATCGCCAGCTCTCAGTTTTATCTTAATTCTCAGTCTCTCCAGAAGATGGAATTGCTGCCATATATCCCTTCCATGCAGGGATGTAATTTCTGTGGTGGTTAGTTATTGATGTTGTTGTCAGAGAAACCATAGTATCGAATGACCAAGTCGACGTTTCGGATCCATATCAGGATCCATCATCAGGACAATGTCGAATGTGGAAACAAAATAAAAAAAGGATAGAACCAGAGAAGAAAAATAAATGAAATCCAAAAATCACTCTTCCTTTCATGGATTAGTCAACAAAATACTACCAAGAATATCCTCAAATGATGACTCTTTCATACTAAGAATAAACAAGATGATTTATGGGTAATTTGGACAGATTTAACTCCAAAATAAGGTGTCTTCTTTTGGCTCAAAATACACAAAATAAGTTCTAAAGAAACTACCAAGAATAAGCTCTAGAAAAAGCACACGGGGTAAGAGTCTTTAGAGAAAAAATTCTTCTCACAGAGTGACCCACTTGCTTTATAGGTCAAGGTAAACTATAGTCACATGTAAGCATATCTCATTGATCTATTAGCTCTTTTAGGTCAATATTCCACTCTCAATTGATGTATTTCCTTTCCTACCTAAAATGACACTTAGACTAAAAATTGAGTTAACCTAATTTCCAAGATGATAAACACACAACCACCTAATCATACATCCACCTTCATGCATCCAAATATCAAAAAGTTAAAATATAGTACTTCCATCTAAAATTAAAAAGAAACCACTGAAACATAAAACATCACAATGCTGAAACATAGTAGTTCCATCTAAAAATAAAAATAAATCACTGAAACATAAAACAGTTCCCAAGCATAGATCCTACATTTAAACCCAAGTTGCATGCAGCTTCTAAAACTAACCACCATGATAAATAAACATGTCTAAAAATATAAATTGCACCTGAGCAAAAAAGAACTTCATGCTCTTGCAACAAAATTTGTACACATGCTAAAAATAGAAAGTGTTTATATATATAAAAGTGTGCCTCCGAAGATAAAAATAATAAATCCCCAAAATTAATGCTTGTAACTTATAGAACTCATGAAATAAATATATCATCTTAAAGAAGACAAAACATACTGGATGCCCAATGAAATTGCATGTACATGAACGGATGGAAAACCTCCTTAAAAATAGGATTGAAATATGATTCAAAGAAAACAACAAAACATATCAAACTCATTTTTGTTTTAAGCTCAACGAAACACATCACAATCGACTCAAATTAAATCTATCATAACTTAACCAAATAGACGTTAGTTAGATGGCCAATCCAACCATTCATGTAATCAATTGACCCTATTGACTTAATCAAATCTACGATGAAGCCATTCATGGAGTCAATTAATTCATAAATATTTATACATGTGGAGATTGGTTGTGACTTAATCAAATCTTGGATGAAGCCATTCATGGAGTCAATTAATTCATAAATATTTATACATGTGTTAGATTGTCAAACAACCAAGTCAGGTTATTGGTTGTAACTCAAAAAATGGTTGGTCACTAGTAAGTAAGAAGAAAACACAAGAATTTTTTAGATTGCCTTATGAATACCTTCACCATCCATAATTCAATATGATCAACTTGAAAAATGATATCCAAGTAATGATCAAATTGAGAATCAAGTGCATAAGTAATAATATTAAGGGATAATTACCAAATTTGTATACTCTTCGTGGTGTTAAAATTATTCACGTTGTAAGGAAAACACTTGTAGCAAGGTTTTGAGTGTTACAAGATTGTCAAAAATTGTTTTAAAAACATCTGCTACAACATCCATTTATGGTAGTGGAGGTTTTGGCAAAGGTTATAACGGATATTCACTATAACTAGAAACTTCTAGGTTGTTGGAGATTAAAACATAGTTGTTTTCTTTGGTGCACAAAAAATTATAATGCTTATCATATAAATAATACGCATTGGTGCTTATATGCATTTAAAACACACCAATGTGTATGTTTTAATGTAGACTTATCGATGCTTATATTATACTGCAATAACATTGTTGTGTTGTACTATATACACATTGGTGTGTATAACACTCTATTAGTGGATAAATCTACCCAAGCGGACTCAAGCAAGATCTCCTTAGTCCAAGTAGATACAGAACAAATAATTACATAATGCAATCTACTTTCCTAGATCAATAGAGATGCAAGTTAACAGATAGATCACTTACTTAAAGTCTACAAATCCTCTTCCTCCTTGTTGATCCAAGCTCTAGAACTCTCAGATCTCAAGCCATGAAACCCTGTAGAGAAAATGGAAACAAGCAAACAGCACAAGCATATCTAGTTATGAATTGATCTAAGCCAACAGTGAAGGACAAAAGCTCTAAACATTATCAATGCAACAATATTTATGTAAAGAGTTTGTATTACTGCAATAATGAGAAATACATAGAGAAAGAATGTTACAACCTAAGCCTCAATGTTGCAACATTCCATCCAACAATCCAAGCCAAGCCTCCAAAGAATGATGGTTTTCCTCCCAAAGGATTAGTAGGGATCACCTAAGAAATTCCACCAGCATAAGAGTACTATAGTCCTTCCTCCCTCACCATAAAGAGAGGCTTCATATTAATCAGGATAAAGGGATAGAGTAGGTTGAATATTAAGGGGAGAGGTCAAAGGGATCCTCTCATTAGGTTAGGGAACCGAATTCCAACCTTCCTAGTAACTAGAGACAGCCCTCCATGTCAACAAGATTCGAGAAATCACTAGAAGCTTCAAATGATCCACTCTAATCACCCCAGGAGCATCCTGAATGAAGGCTAAGGACACCAAAGGAGAGTTGGAGCATGTTGCAAGAGGGCTAAGTGTGCCAATGAAAGACCCTGTCAAGGTTAAAAGTGTGCCACCTATGTTCCGGTGCTCTGTCATAGAGGTTAAGGTGCGCCAACCTACTTAAAGGAGGTAGAAATGCTAGGGACAACTTCATCCTCAATGTACTTTAGCTAAGGGAACTTTAGGGATTTAGGCACAAAGTTGATACATGGCTCATGATGACGAGATTTTGGTATAACAAAATCCCCCCTAGAGCATGAAGCTAGAGGAATGCAATAGGTGAAGTGCTTTATAAAGTGAAGAATTGAAGGCAAGGATGTTTGTTGGAAGTTACTGCAGTACTACTGACTCAAGTCCCACATGACTCATAACATGGTTGATGACCAATACATTGCAGATCCATGGTAGTAGAGACCAACTAAACACAATCATGGCTACTAGACACAAACATATATCCATGATGAGATGATAACATAACCACGACTAATACAAAGTGGATCCATGTAGTATGACTAAAAAAAACTCCATTGCAACCTAGGTAAGATATTAGTTAACCCAGTGTATTTAAACTAAATCCAAAAAGATACAAATCTAACCATGTGATTACAATGTCTTGATGTCGAACATGGTAGAAACCACTTGATTACCAGTCATTGATGCATAATGTTAACAAGTGTGATGGAGATTACCATTGATGTCAATGATTCCCAAGGTATCTTAGTACATTCTCCCAAGTGTGAATAAAGGACTTAGAGTTGAACACTTGGTAGAATATTCCAATTAGAGTTCAATGATGAAAACCTATTGCTGAAAGGGAGGAAAACTATCATTGAGGCATGTAGGATTCGAGGTACTTGACTTAGTTTATAATTCTAATTCCTAGATAATGTGTTGAAGTCGACAGGAATAGACTCGTTGAAGGAGGGTCATGATTTATCCCTCATCATCGACACAAAACACAATCATATATGTTTTAGAGAAAATCAGACATCATAGTGATATACGAGACTAACTCAAAGATGACCAACATGATAGAAGGTAAGATGGTTGCAGTTAGTGAACGTATGACCAAATTTCTCTTGAACATGGGCATGGCATGACTTGGTAGTAATGAATTAATGAGAATGATACCAATCCCCTAATGCAACTGATGGCAAGAGCATTCTTGGACAACTCAAACGAGTAAGAAGACTCATGGAATCAACATGGCTTGAAGACAAACAGATTACCCAAGTACTAAATGCATATGTAGATGAGTGTCATATTCAAGAGTAACTATGTACTACCTCCATGATTCATGAGTACCTCTTTTCATTTTAACGACTTCAAAGAGGGGAGCAAGCACTTCTTGGAACTCATTAGTTGATGAGTCCATTCTCATACATTTTATGAACCCGAGGAAGGAGGGATTCATTACCAGAAAGGGTCCTTCATCGTTTGATTTTATGAGTCTGATGAAAGCAAACTCATTCGTCCTTTCATATTTAGAGAGCCTAAAATGAATAAGAAGACTCAAGGGTGGATTTTTTCGTAAATTTAGTCCCTGAGGCCCGGAAAGGTATAAAATGATGCCTATGAGAACTCTTCTAGTTGTGATAAAATTTAATGTATCTTTTTCGTAAACGAGTCCAATCGATCCAAAAAAGGGGTTAACAAACATCAACTAGATGACCATTCAAATATGTTTACAAGCGTGAAAGCATCAAGTTCGCTTGGTGATATTTTTGTGTTTAAAGAGCTTGAAAAGAGCTTAAAGGTAACTCCATAAGAGGTGTCTTTTTTCATAATCCAATTTTAACGAGTCTAAAAAATAGTAAAAGTGTACTCTATACCTCTTCATTGAGTTTTTAACGAGCACATCAAAGGTATAAAAGGCGCTCGATACCTTTTTCATGTTTGAATCTTGAGCACGAAAAAGCGATAAAGTAAGCTCAAACCACTTTTCATGTTTTAACTAGAGCACGAAAAATGAAAAGTAAGCTCAACACTTGTTAGGATTTATAATCCTCCCTTATCCAAACTTGTCTATTAGATTATATTTTCCTAACTTAGGAGTCATTTAGTTATTATTGGGTCCACTTGGGATAATGGGGCCACATTTACTAATCACTAGAGTGTGGGGAACATGGATATAGGTTAGTCGCAATTGACTGCACCTTCATACATCAATTTATGCACCTCCTAGACCAATCCCTACAATTTAGGAGCCATTGGGAGTGTCGGAACCAACCTCCTCCAGTTGTTGGTAGTTGGTGACTAGTCAAGCTTAGTTTTTCTTCAGTTACATTCAGTTAGATGTCCTCCAGTTTAGTTAGTGCCAGTCTTGCATGGTTGCATGTGGGAATGCACCTATTCTCACCTCCTTCTCACCTACCACATTAGTTAGACTAGTTTAACTGATTGAGAGACTAGATTAGACAACTGGAGTTAGCTAATTAGCTCCGATAGTGACTTTGAAACTTCTAGTTAGCCATGCAATCAGATTTAGTTGGTATATTTGAATCATATCCACATGATTCGAATTATCCTTTATGTAACACTGTTGTATACTGTTGGGATTAATGAAGTTTATACTGTAATTATACTGAGCAATACTTATCTGTTTCCTATGAAATTTGTCTTGTTTAGTGTTTATTTTTCATTCCATTACACTGCATAATAATATAATTGAATTTCACTCATTGCCTAAAGATCAATGGCACATTAATTCAAACATGTATTAGAGCCTCCTCAGCCAAGAAACAAGTCTGCCCATTCTCCATTGTACACCAAAAGCAACTGGGTTTCCACATAAGTCCTGCAAAGTGTGCATTGCTAACTCTAGATTCGTTCAGATAAGTCTTTACAAGCGTGACAAGCCCTTAGAAAGTGTACATGTCGAGATGGAAGGCTTGATTCTGACATAGTGCGAATTGTTTTTGTGTTTGCAGTGTTTTCTTACAGGTGCTACGTAGCTTAATTGAATAAATTGACAGATCATAAGGAGAATTGATGGATTCTCAAGCTTTCTTACCCCGCATCCTAACACCCGTCAACTATGTTGATTGGAGGGCATACATGCAGGTCTCCTTACGCAAGCTTGGCCTGTACAGGATGACCATGGGTCAAGAGACTGAACCTCATCATCCTGTTGAGAAAAACAAGTTCTTGAACTTGATGGATGAAACCTTTGGCTTCCTTTTTTCTCACATCTCCAGGGATCTCCTCTTTCATCTTGAGGGATTGAAGACTCCCAAAGAATCTTGGGAGAAGCTTGAATTATTATTTGGAACTCAATATGAGCTTTGGGGCCACATTCTAGAGAATGAGCTAATATCATTATAGCCCAGTATTTTTGAGCCCATCCTGCATTTTTTTATGAAATTCAAGTATCTTGCACTACAATGTAAGAAATGGGGAATAGAGAGGAAGTATGAGAAACTTGTGCTCTCGGTACTCAGAAAACTTAGTTTTGAGTATTTTTTCTTTGTCTCTACCTTCCATTTCAGAAGACATTTCATCCCCATTTGGAAGATGCCTTCACTTGACAACTTTTTTGAGTCTTTAATACAGGAGCAGGACGGGTTGGTCCAATTGGGAGTCCTCCAAACTTCCAAGAATAAAGGTATTCTGATGTCAGACTCTAGAAATGCACAAGATAAAGGGAAGCACAAGGGGAAGGAGCCTAAAGAATATGATTCAAAACCAAAAGAGATTCAGAAGTCTTCTGAAGGAGCTTCGTGCTCCAAGAAGAAGAAAAAGTTTGAAAAGACAAAGTGTCCTTATTGTATGAGGGGTTTTCATCCTGAAATCCAATGCATGAAGAATCATATCAACCAATTGTCCACTCTCCTCAAACATAACTATATTTCTCTTCCACAAAAAATAAATAATTACGATGATGGACAACTGACAGAAGGTCATGAGAGGTTCCATGCTTTGAAACGTAGCCCACTCGGTTGACATCATACTTGATTGGTTCGGGAGCATCCAACCACATGGTTGCCTCCAAGGATTCCTTCACCACTCTCAACCTCACAAGAGGGCCTACTATTCATATGGGTGATGACTCTTAGATCCCAGCAGCAGGAAGAGGTTCCATTAAAATATAGCATGGTGAGTTCAAAAATGTTCTCTATGTGCCCTTTCTTACAGCAAATTTGTTGTATGTATATCAGATGGCTCACACTGGATCACCAAAGCAAGTGTTATTTGGCCCTAACTCAGTAGAGATCACAAAAATATCAACTGGGAAGAATATAGCAAAAGGAATTGTAGATCATGCCTCCAAGTTATATGTTTTTTCTCATTTCATGCCATACTCAGATACAGTACAACGACAACTTCTATTCAAAGAAGATCAAAACTCCTTTACTTTCTATTGTAGATAAAAATTCATTGTCTAAAATTTTAGATTCATATTTAGATTCAAAAGAAGAGGAAGACCAGCATGATTCAAATATTAAGTTTACACCTCAAAGAGAATCTATATCTAGATCCAGCATCCACTTCATCTCAACAACCTAAATGGTCTCATTAGCTCATTAAAGCAGCAGAGGATTGTGTTGGAGATCCAGATGATAAGAGAAGAATGAGGTCCCAGTATTAGAAATAGAATGTCGCACTATCCCACATAGATC
The DNA here is from genome assembly GCA_001517045.1 of Pseudotsuga menziesii. Classification (NCBI taxonomy): domain Eukaryota; kingdom Viridiplantae; phylum Streptophyta; class Pinopsida; order Pinales; family Pinaceae; genus Pseudotsuga; species Pseudotsuga menziesii. Next base: position 384,421 of record LPNX010361095.1, on the reverse strand, counting down.
CACTTCTCCCCTAGAGGTGCTTCATGATGTTGGGGTTAGATCCTCAAACATTCAAGGAAGCTTGACATGATCTTAGATGGAAGACCACTGTGGATGAGGAATTTGATTCACTACATGACAATAAAACTTGGGAAGTTGTCTCCTTACCTCGAGGGAGGAAACTTGTTTAGTGCAAATGGGTATACAAGACCAAGATAGCCTCTGATGGAACCACAACCAAGTACAAGGCTCGGTTAGTGGCCAAAGGATACTCTCAAGTTCAAGGATTGGACTACAATGAGACATTCGCTCCGGTGGCTAGAATAAATTCCATTAGACTTGTCTTGGTAGTTGAAACTTCCAAGAGATGGGAGGTACATCATATGGATGTGAAAATTTCCTTCCTCCATGGTGTATTGAAGGAATATATTTACATGAAACAACATGAGGGGTATATTGAGGATCCTTCCTTAGTTTACGGACTGAGGAATTCACTATATGGACTCAAACAATCCCCAAGGGCATGGCACTCCAAAATGGTTTCCTTCCTCATATCACAGAAATTTGAAATATGTGAATCAGATTGCAATGATTACATGCAGAAGAAAGAGGGATTCTTGGCATTGATTGTGATGTATGTGGATGACTTGCTCATTACTAGTAGCTCTGCTACTAGATTGAGAAGCATCAAGTCATCCTTGAACAAATAATTTGCTATGACTAATCTAGGACTGTTGAGACAGTTCATTGGTCTTGAATTAAGTCAAAATAATTCGGGAATCATGATATCATAGTCCAGATAGTCATTAAACATGCTCAGGAGATTCCACATGGAAGGCTGCAAGGAAACCCCTTGTCCCTTTCTATTTGACATCATGCTAGAGGAAGGTGGCTCTACACCTTTGGTAGACAACACTCTTTACAGACAGCTCATTGGGAGCATTCTATATCTCACACATTGGAGACTAGACATGTCCTATGCTGTGAGTGATGCTTCCAGGTACATGCAGGAGCCACATGAAATGCAGTGGAAGGAAACAAAGAGGATCTTGCACTATGTGTAGGGTACTAGATATTATGGGATTCATTATGCAACCGGTGTACAACTTGATCTCATAGGCTACATATATTCAAAAAGGGAAGGACATGGGAATGATAGGAAAATCACTTTAGGATTTGTGTTTATGATCGGATCTAGGCCAATTTGTTGGTCCAGTAAGAAGCAAGCAACACTTGCACTCTCTTCAACAGAGGCAGAGTATCGGGGAGCTGTGAATGCAGCTATTCAGGAAGTTTTCCTACATGGAATCTTGACAGAGTTTGAGAATTTCACTTCACCTTTAGTGGACAATTATTGTGACAACCAAAGCACCATAAAAATTTATAGTGATCCAGTTCAGAAGCAGAGGACAACGCACATTGAGGTTCACATGCCTGGTATTCGGGAACTAGTGAATAACAAAACCATCACACTGCATTATTGTCCTATAGAGGATCATATTGTAGACATATTCACCAAGTCATTCACAAAAAAAATATTTGTCTTTCTTAGATCTCTTTTAGGTGTTAAGGCTTGATTCCTAGTTCATGTTCCTGCTTATGTTGAGGGGGGGGTTTCCCATGAGGTTTTCCCCTATTTCCTTGGTTTATTGAGCAACATTTTTTAATTCTTTTAGATTGTATATGGGTGAATTTTGGCCTTATTTCTAGGGCCCCCAATTGTCCAAGTTAGGATTAAGGGGGGGTGTTAGGATTTATAATCATTCCTTGTCAAAACTGTTCTATTGGATTATATTTTCCTAACTTAGGAGTCATTTTGTTATTATTGGGTCTAGTAGTACCATTGGGTCCACTTGGGATAATGGGGACACATGTACCAATCACTAGAGTATGGGGAAAAAATATAGAGGTTAACTACAACTAACTTCACCTTCATGCATCAGTTTATGTGCCTCCTATACAAATCCCTACAATTTAGGATCCCCTGGGAGTGCCAGCACCAACCTCCTTCAATTGTTGGTAGTTGGTGACTAGTCAAGCTTAGTTATGCTTCAATTACATTCAGTTAGATGTACTCCAGTTCAGTTAGTGCCAGTATTTCATGGATGCATATGGGAAGGTTCCTATTCTCACCTAATTCTCACCTACCACATCAGTTAGACTAGTTTAACATATTATAATTGATCGAGATTCTGAATTAGACAATTGGATTTAGCTAGTTAGCTTTGATAGTGACTTAGACACTTCTAGTTAGCCATGCAGTCAGATTGAGTCTGTAGATTCGAATCATTTCCACATGATTCAAATTCTCCTTTATGTAGCATTGCTGTACACTGCTGGGATTGATGAATTTTATAATGTAATTATACTGAGCAATACTTATCTATTTCCTTTGAAATTTGTCTTATTCAGTGTGTATTTTTCATTCCATTACACTGCATAATAATACAATTGAATTTCCCTCATTGATTGAATATCAATGGCACAATAATTCAAACAACACCATCTTACTGTTCTTAAGGAGCTCGAAGATCGGTTGAAAGAATGCTCATATCATCTGGTTCATTTTTGAACGATCTTGACAAAGAATAGGAAGTATGCCCAAAATGTCGTTTCATGGTTTAACAAGCTCGAAACTAAAAAGAACGTATGCTCAAAATGACTCCCATTGGAGGGTGTTTTCCCAACATGGTTCCCAATGGTTCGTACTTTCCCCCGGTATAATTGTCAAGTAGCTTAACTCCAACATAATGTAAAAAGGTTGGATACACGCCCCCCAAGCTTCATTTTGCCTGCTTACTCTTTCGGGTTATTTCTAGGAAAAGGTTCACCAAAAATAGAGGAAGAAAGAGGATCAAGTGCTACAAGCATATGAAATGAAGGTTTAAATATTGAGTCTTGACACAATAAAAGAACCTGTTTCATTTTTTAATGAGCTTGACACTAAAAGGAAACTTTGCTCAAGGTGACCTATTTCATTTTTACACAAGCTTGAAATGGAAAATAACTATGCTTGTGGGGACCTGTTTCATTTTTACATAAACTTGAAACAAAAAATAACTATGCTTGTGGGTATTCATTTCATTTTTTAGTGAGCTTGACACGGAATAGGAACTATGCTCATTAACATATCATGTTTTTTTTTAACGAGCTTGAAATAGAATGGGAGCTCTGCTCGCATGCATTTGTTTCATTTTTTAACAAGCTTGACAAAGAATGAGAACTGTGCTCGCCATCAGGTTCTTATCCAACATGACGTCCAGAGGTTGGTGGGTTGCCCCCTTTAAAAAAAACTAACGGCTTAACTCTAGTATGATGTCCAGAGACTGGAGACATGCCCCCAAGGCTCCCTCCTTATGTGAAGAATCTAATGGTTTTCAAATGACTGAACTCCATCATGATGTCCAGAGTCAAGAGACATGGTGGGTTAGGGGGAAGGAACCACAAGAACATGCGACACATTCAGGGAAGTTTGATGACTACGAGTCCTACGATGATCAGGTTTAACAAAGGAAAGTTGATCAATGGTCACAATCATCCCATCATGGGGAAAATGCATCACTCAAAAGAGTGTGGACACTACAACTTTCATGGCATAAACATAATCTCTCCCAAGGATCATATTAAAATCTAAGGGACCTGGGACCACCATAACATCAGTACAGACAGTTTTCCCTCCTAAGGTGATAGGAAAATGAGGAAGGATCCCTAAAGGCACAGTAGGTCTTCACTTAAAAAGCAGTATATTATCGGTGGTTGGAACAAGCTGAGGAGAACCTATAGCTTGCCAAGCAGTTGAGGATAGAATACTAACATAATTGCCTTCATCAACAATAATGTGGAGTATGCTCTTATCAGTAATTCGCATAGATATCTCGAAAGGAACACTCAAATGAAGACGAGATTATGTTAGATTACTCCAATCAAAGGAAATAACCTCTGAACTTGGAGAGGATTATGTTGAAGTAGACAAAATTTCTCCTTGCATACAACAATTGGAACTAACTACGAAAACTTCACTTGGTTTCAGTTCACTCTCGATTGGAAGAGAGGGATAAGACGAAGACTGTGTCAAAGTGACTGCTTCAATATTAACACTCTTTGATGAAAGAGTTGGATCGGGTGGATATGACATCGACTCGACCACTTTAACTTCACTCTCCAGAGGAAGAGTGGAACAAACTATGTTTTCTTCACTCTCTAAACAAAGAGTGGGATCGACCACTTTATCAACTAATGGGAGGTCAAGGGACAACTTATGATAACCCGTTGGAATCCATTTTTGAGGATCAATTATATATTCTAGAAACTTTGAAGCTTCATCCATGTGAGGACAAAGGTAAGTAAGGTGCATGTCCTTACACAACAAGGAAGGATGTACGACTTTTCCTTTTCGACTCTTAACCACATAGTCATTGGTTGATGGGGTATCATCAGTATGAGAACCAGAGGATGATGACATCGAGTGTTGGGAAGCCTCATACTACACTTCTAAAACCTGGGATAGACCATGACAATATTTAAGAAGATGTTCACCCTTTCAAAGTATACAAGGGAACTTAGTCTTACAAAGTGTTTTTTAGGGAAATTCAACAGTCTTAGCACTGTGATCAGTTGCTGATGAGTTTCCAACATGATGATCAAAGATTGGAGTTGTGACCTTCTGCTTAGTGTTATTCTTCTTAACCTTATGTTTTTTCTTCCTCTTACCCACTTTTTTACTAACATCATAGTTTTCAATAGGCGAAGAGGAATAAAAGGAAGTTGATACAACATTCGATGAAGAAGGAGAAGGATTAACATGGGGTTGATGCTCATGTGGTGAAGGACCATGATCCGAAACAAACGGTGCACTTGGTATACTGGTATTGGAGAATAACCAAACTAGTAATCTTATAGTCAATCAATAAAGACTCAAAGTGGCCATGAAGGGAGGACTAACACTTCCACAAGGGGGAGAAACAAAAGACATACCCTGAAAAGGGGTCTCTTGGTTAGTGGTCCCAAGAGAGTATCCCATATCTAAACTCTCTAAGAATCTATGAAGTACCACACAAATAAAACACTACTCAAGTATAAAAGCAACAAGCAAACAGTATGAATAGGAGTGGATGAAAAGTCAGGATCCTCACAGGATTTTCAATGCGTCACAACTCGCTATATACCACAGGGTCCAACAGTGAAACACGACAAGGAGGATTAGTACCACACCCTTTACTGAATACCTGAATACCTAGATGGTACATGCATATTAATCTCCCTGAGTTTTTTTCTCGGTGTATTTTGATGCCGAGACAACCAAATGGTTAACTTATTTGGTCACATGAATCCTAACAGGTTCTCCTGATATACACTAGGTATGGGGGAGCTCAAATCCATATTAGTGAGTTCTAATGCACAACCATTCAAAAGAGGCCTTCTGATATACCACTAATTATGTGAAGTACCTTTCGATATGCCTCAAGGGTACATGAAAGTTCATTCGATATACCAGCAATACGTGGAAGAACTGCACAATCCCCGGGATGTAGTGCAGGAAAATAATGACAACTCCTATGTTTTAAGATGTCGAAACATGTCTCTAACCTACACACAATTACTAAATGATTTTAATCCTAAGATAGTGTTAATTTTACCTTTTGTGGTTAAGTGGATGCATGAGGTGTACACAAGAAATGTAAAAAGAATGCAAATCCTAGCTACATGACGATGCACATTTCTCTTTCGATGAAAACTATCTAAGTTAAGTAGAGATTTTTTTCTTTTCAAACCAAAATGGACCTAAGCAGTAATGAAAATAATAATTCCTTCCTAGAGTGCAATGGCTCTAAATTTTTGCAATAATAAGCCAAAAAGCGCAATGAAATCGAAGATGCGACAAATCTAGAATAATGAAGCACTTATATTTTCAAATGCATGTATCAAAATGCAACTTGATAACTAAACTCTCTTCACGTATACAAATAGAAAATGTCTACAACACTCTAATCATTTAGAAGTCCCAAAATAAAAATGACAATCACCCAAACATCTCAAAGATACACGAGAATTGTTCACAATCTAACAAATGCAACCAAAGCTCAAAGATTGAGTGGAGGAAGGTTTTGGAGATAAGATCTAACGATCTAAACAGACCTAAACAGATCTGGTAATGTGATCAGGGATTGCAATATTGAACCAACAGATGGGGAATTGAAATTTCCCTCCACAACCAAGTAACTCACTTGATTAGTAAAACATCCAAAATCAACCAAACCAAATCCAAACACAGACGATGTTGGGCCTAGGGCTTCTGTGACTATAATATACAGCCTACAGATCACAAATCAATTAGACCAAAATCCAAAAAGGAGGGAAATCCCAGGTGATCCCTATACTTTAATGGGTTGGCGCACTATAGGACATTATACCAGAGCGTCAGAGAGGGGCTAGAGCACCTATTACATAGGAAAAGTGTGTCAGTGGCACACTTAGTACACAGGAAAAGTGTGCTAGCCAAACAATGGCACAAGGAATACACATCCTAGGTGTGTCGGTCGAAAAACATGCAGCAAAAAGGCTATATATCCTAAGGTAGAAGGGAAAGAGGTCTAATACTGATCCCAAAAATAATCAAGAGAATCCAAGAAACGTTTTAATGACGAAATGCAAAGGTAAGAGGTTCTTAATAGGCTATAAAATGGATTGATAAAAAGACATGAAATCAAAGACAAATGAAATCAAATCTATGTGTGTCCCCAGTATGGTCACCAAATTTGTTAGCGGATAAATCTATCCAAGTGGACTCAAGCAAGATCTCCCTATTCCAAGTGGATCTAGAACAAATAAGTATATAATACAATCTACTTTCCTATATCAATAGAGATGCAAGTTAACATATAGATCACTTACTCTAAGTCTACAAATCCTTTTCCTTTTTGATGATCCATGCTCTAGAACTCTTAGATCTCAAGCTGGAAAACCCTATAGAGAAAATGGAAACAAGCAAACAGTACAAGCATATCTATATATGAAATGATCTAAGCTAAGAGTTAAGAAAGAAATCTCTAAACATTATCAACACAACAATATTTATGGAAAGGGTTTGTATTACTGCAATAATGAGAAACACATAGAGAAATAATGTTACAACCTAAGCCTCAACATCTCAACCTTCCATCCAACAATACAAGCCAAGCCTCCAAAGAATGATGGTTTTCCTCCCAAAGGATGAGTAGGGATCACCTAAGAAATTCCACTAGCATAAGATTACTATAGTCCTTCCTCCCTCACCATGGAGAAAGGCTTCATATTTATAAGGCTAAAGGGATAGAGTAGGTTCAATATTAAGGGGAGAGGTCTAAGGGATCCTCCAATTAGGTTAGGGAACCAAATTACAACCTTCCTAGTAATTAGGGATAGCCATCCATGCCACCAACCTTCGATAAATCACTATAACTTTCGAACTATCCACTCTAATCACCCTTGGCGCACCATGAATGAAGGCTAAGGGCGCCAAAGGAGGGCTGGCACATGTTGTAAGAGAGATAAGTGTGCCAATGGCACCCCCTGTCAAGGTTAAAAGTGTGCCACCTAGGGTCTGGCACTCTGTCATAGAGGTTAAGGTGTGCCAGCCTACTTAAAGGAGGTATAAATGCTAGGGACAACTTCAACCTCAGTGTACTTTAGATAAGGGAACTTTAGGGATTTATGCACAAAGTTGATACATGGCTCTCATGATGACGAGATTTTGGTATAACACACTCAAATACATACCAATGCGTATAACATGAATTTTATCATACAAGAATCAGTGAGTGCAACACGTATATCAGCATCGGTGCCCCATGAATTATCTAAAAGCATCGGTGTTTGTCAATATATAAAACACGGGTGTTGTTGTTGTAATATATATTACTTTATATAAGCAATGGTGACCCATGAAATATCTAAAAGCATTGATGTTTTTCAAATGCACCAATGCTAATGTTTTAATATATATTGTTGTATTTAGGCAAAAAGTGCATATATCATCCCAAAAAGGCACAGGTGTGTAATATACATTTTGTATGCACCAGTGCACATATTTTTTTTTAAATTTGAAAGATGTCACTTGGATTATTGCATTTGCTATGATTATCCGCTTAGAATTTGTGAAGTTCCTCTCAGTGAGGAGATGTGGTTTGAGGGGTATTGTCATGTCAATCATAGAAATTCTTTCCCTTTCCTTATGGTCAACTTGTGGTTGAAAGAGGATGTTTCCACAGGACTATATTGTTAATCACATGGTATTGTTAGGTGTTTCACATGAAAATAAACATTGGGAAAAATCATGAGTCTCAAAAGAGTAAAATTGGCATTCTTATGTTAGTATGGTCGATTGATGTTGCTTTATAACATCTAAGGATGAAAATATCCCATCACCATCATCCATGGTCATTGAAGCATGCATTCCCACTAATCCTAATTGACCATAAAAAAAATAAGTTTTATTATTACCACTAGCACGTGTGGATAATTGTCAATAAATAATTAGAATATTGGAATAGAAGAAAAAATGGGATGAACAATAAACACAACAAAAAAACCACTCCAATACTACGCATCCATAGACACCACTCTTCCACTCATGATAATCTCTAAGAGTCGTTCACACATGACTAAGAGGTCCAGGTAGAAGGATTTAATAGCGATAGGCGAGGATTGGGACCAAGGACTAGGATTGCAACAGAGATAAAAGATAAAATTAAAAAAATTAAAAATGAGTAGCTAGGTATTGTAGGAGACACGGGAGAAATATGGCATATATTTGACAGTGAGCTTCAAACATGAGTTGTCTTTCCATTATATTGTACTCACAAATTTGAAACCCAAGCTCAAAATTCGAGCCACCATCAAGTTTGAAAACGTCATAGTTTACAGGTGGCAAATGAAAACTACTTCACTTGATCCCAAGATTGACATCGATGCTTTCAACCAATACAAACTCAGATAAATATATTTTCCAAAATTATAATTAATATTAAAATCACAAGACAATGCCAAAACTAACTAAGTATAGTGGATTTAATAAAAGTGCTCGATTCATGTATGTCACCTGCGGTGACATGATAAGTTGGATAGAAGAAGGCTTAAATGAACATAATCACAACATAATGGTGCAGTGGTGGAATGTAGAGTAGTTTTTACCTAAAACACACACCATACATAAAGAGCCCAAAATATAAGAATAAGGAAATGTCTTTCATCTTTTAGAGTTGATTTTATCTGACAATAAAAAATTTCTATTAAAAATATTCAACAACATTCAATAAATCTTCTCAAGGCATTCAATTCCTTCATTCTTTTTCTAAAATTGAGTCTTTCACAACCTTCTCAATGCCCATTGAAGCAACTAATGTCTTAAGAATCCCATTTTCCTCAAAAATCTCAAAATCCTTTGCAAGGTGTCTTGGATGATATTATGTTTTGGGTTTTCAACTCACAGAATCATTTTTTATTGACAACATATTAATTACATTAAGGCATCCAATTCCTCTATCCCTCGTCATGTTGAAATTATATTCACAAATATTAGCATAAAAAAACCTCCCACACATAAGGAATACTCTCACATTTACATGCCCCTCATATCATCTCTCTACACAAACCTACCTACAGACATGTATATTATAAAACAAAGTCCTAATACTCCTTGATTTTTGTTTAACCATCTTAGTTTAAATGCATTTGTTAGGGATTTCCTAAGATATGATCTCATGCATATCCAATAAGTCTCGCCTACTCAGGTTTTGCTTCTTCATGCAACTTGATACAATACTCAAAGCATTGTGCTAAGAATATTTAACTATGTTAGACACATGATCCTACGGGATTATGGTTCCTTGTGTAAAATATTATAAAAAAATCTTTAGTTATTAAATAAAGTGAAGAGTCGCCACGCATATTCATCTTATTGGAAGTTGAAATCCAAGAGTCATACCAATGTATAAATAATTGATTTTTGCTCAATGAAAATGATCCTTGTAGTTGTTTTCTTGGATTGACACTGGTATCAAGACCTGAGAACTATCATAACTCCATGATTTCCTATCCTCGTCAGTTCTTCTCTACTAACCTTGCCTTATGCTATGCCCAAATTCCTCTACGTATTGTAAGAAACCCTAACTCCCTCTATGTGTTTTCCCCTACATGATTTCTCTCACAATGGGTGTTTCTCTATGCATAATTTAATACATGCTTCCATATACTGGAAGAGACCATTCCTCCTCAGTTGCATACCTTCTTTCAACTTCAATAATCTAGTTGGTAGTATTGTTGTGTGTGACCTAAGCCTTTTTTTATTTGTGCGTGTGGTCAAACAATCAAAGTCTAATTCTCATTGTATATCACTGAGTTTTTATCTCATGTGTCATGTATGATTCATGAGCTTATATTGATTCTTGATTCCCTCCATCCAACAAGAAATGAGAAGAGTCAATAGTTGGCTATGCTCCTTTCTCGTTGGATGGAGGGAATCAACAATCAGGATAAGGATGGACGTGTATGACCATTATTTCGAGACTGCAACTAGTTTCTCATATGAGATCTAGAGTGAGAGATCAAGATTGTCTCTTCTTCGAGAACAAGTAACCTTCTAGACTTTAGGGACTCTATAATTCGCATTCATCACCTCTACATCAATTCTCAAGCCTTGTATCATGGATAATGACTAACCCCCAAACTATCAAAGGGACTTTCAAGAAATTTAAATACTCATGGGAAAGTAGGTAGACCTTATCAAAGTTATCAACACTTCCATTTTCTATCAAAGGGTGTTTGTGGATCATTTCGATAATGTAAATCGATCACGGGCTCGATTCTTACGCACTAAATAGAAGGCTTGTGACAGTAACTAGAACATATGAGGTCACTACTGAGGATGAATATGCAAAATTCTGGACGATGATGGATGATAGGTATAGGATAAGTCCAAGTTCAATTCTTGCACGCTTCAGTTACAATCTACTAACACAGAGTGGTAGCTACAGGGGAGAGGTGGGAGGTGTTTCATCATGGAAATTCATGAAGAGATATAAATGAGTGGCAGTAGTGGAGGGAGCTTTTGGTCTCTGAATTAGAAATATACCAACCCATTAAAGATGAATACATAAAAAATGTTAAAGCCATGGACACAAGGAATGTCAGTAAAAAATAGTAAAATGTATAGTTTCTTCACACTAACCTTTGTTGCGAAATTAGTTAATAACGACCTACATCTTCGTTTAGATTAAACTAACATAGATTCATTTTAAACCTGTATCTATCAAGCATCGAGAGGGATCCAGTTTCTTAAGGTGTACATTTTTTTACCATTAGAACATTTGGATTCCTCTAGGTAATTGATAGATATAGGTTTAAAATGGATCTATGCTAGTTTATTTTTATTTTATTTTAGTTAAGTCGATATGTAATTTATATTTTTCATTTTTTAATAATTTGTATGTATGTCGGCTAGCATAACGTGACTAAAGTGAGAGGATCTCCCCCATATTGGGTTGGAGAGAACCTTGCTTCTCTCGGTGCAATTAAACTAGAGCTTAATTTCTTAGACTGCTTCCTGAGCTAAGATGATGTGCAATGATTTCAATTGCATACCCAATATCCATGAAATAAGTACAAGGACATCTCACCAAGAAGGTGCAAAATTTCAACTATAAGCAATCAATTTGAAACATTTAATGATCACCACAAAAGTATATTCTATCTAATTGCAATGTGATAGATATAGTGAACCATTTTACAAATAGCATTTATAATCTTAAATGGCTTTCATTACAAAATCCATTTGATTCATGTTCAATAGTCGACTTTATGATTATACAGTTTTCTTAATATGCTAATATATGTCTCTTTGGGCCATTGAAGCACTAATGAATTGAGTTCATTTGGTTATTAATCAATTAGATACCCAAACTATAAGCTAATTTTACTTTTAATATATACACATAGAATTAACATTGTATAACCAAGATTCATTATAGAAACCCAACTTAGATTTACAATCAAACTTCTTAAAAACATTTCCACTAGCTAGTATTTACCTTAGCATAATTCACTACAATAACAAAATTCAGATCTTATTGACAAAAATATGATCATAAAAATAAACCTTACATAAAGAAATGTGAATACAAAAGTAATCCATACATAAAAAAAGAAAAGCGCTTATATTTTACCATAAATGTGTCCACCAAACTAGTTACAAAGGAGTTTATCACCACTCAACAACAAGAATCTACAATGGATTACACTCCCATGTTGGATTGTTATAGCACAAGAGAAAAGGATGGCTAATAGGATTTATTCCAAGCCAACCCATCTTACACTTATCAACTACCATAATAACCCAAATGGTAGTCTACTAAAACTAATGAGATTGCTTTAAGCTTATGAGGAGATGTGAATGTGAATAATGATAACAATCTTCCATTAAACCTTCGATTGAGATCTTCATGAGTTCATCCCTATCCTCCATATGCAAAAACAATAGAATTTTAGAATGTATTTTCTTTATCCATTTGTACCAACTAAGAGGAAACATGGGTGTAATAGATATTATTCCCCATCAAAATAAAGGTTTTATAGATTTTTTTTAATAAGAAAAAAATGAGGCACTTACTAATTTTCTAGACATTGTGGAGCAATTTATCTCCTTTGGGTAAATTTGTCTCCTCCTCTAGCTCGACTAGTCTCATAAGCTCAACTAGGTGTGGGTTCCATGATTTTATGGGCTAGGTCGTTGTCTCAAGCTTGGGCTCAATATGTGGGCATGGGCTCAACTAAATGTGAGCTTGACAGAAGGTGGTTGTGGGCTTGACCCAAATGATATGTGGCTATTGTTACATTCATTGTTTTTTTTAACAGAAACTTTAAAAGGTTTATATAAAACAAGCTATGCACAGCCATTCATTACAAAGAAAAGTGGGAATGAATATTTCTTGTAGTTCAAAAATGGGGAAATCAAAACTGGTCCATGGGGATGACCAAAGAAATCCACATAGATTTTTTACAAAACATATAATGCCTAGGGTAGTGTATACCCTTATAAACTATTGACAAAGTAAAAGACAATAAAACATAAAAGCTTAATAAACCATTATGGATTTCCTGGGAGCTTCATAGGCTCAACAACTAATTCCTCCTCCATGGGGTGTGCTACTGCTGTGGGGTTTCAAAAGCCTTGCTGCATTGGTTCATGCTTACCAAGTGCTAGAGGTCTTCTTGGATTCTGTCCACCTTTCCCATCATTTCCATGAGGTTTCTTTCAGTGTCATCAATCCTGGAGTCATGGTTACTGATCTGGTAAGAAGTGTAGTTGACCACTCCCCCCATACTCTTAACCTCTTGAGCAATTTCCTTGTTGTCCATAATGCCAATAGCCATCATTTCGTATAAACGCCTGAGATTTTTCTTCAAGTCTGCTATCCCATCATTCTCATTTTCCTGCGCCATTCTGCCTTGTCCAAGAGAAATTTCAATTCTGGAGAAATTGCTGTGGAGAGCACGAACTGCACCAGTAAACACCTAATCCTGCTCGTTGACAGAGAGACCACCAAGAATCAATTTAAGGGTGTTGAGTTCCTACAGGAGGGAGTCACAGTATTTCTTGTTTCGACAGGAGAGAGTGCCGACTGCACCTTCTTTCCACCCTGATAAGTGATAGCCCAATATCGAATTACTACCTGCTATGAAGGACTGGTCGTCAATGGAGAGACAAAGTCCTGAGCCAATATTTGAAAACCACAGAGAAACATTGGAATGGGTAGTGCATAAACAAGTGGAGAAAGCAGTGAGTGCCAGTCTTTCCTTCATGAAAACCCTGGTGAGAGGAAGAGTTTCCCACGAGATTTCATGCAACCAGCCTTTGTCGACCCCTGCAATGACATCCAACAGAATTATTTCTGGAGAAATCACATAGAGAACAGAGCCATTGCCAAGAGTAAAATGAGGGTGAGGACGGCTTTGAGGAGAAGACATAGTGTAGGGAGCGATAAGACCCGGAGTGTGCGAGAGGAAGGAGCAATAAACCCAAGGAAGGTGAGCATTTAAGCCTGTAGGGATCGAGGGATGGTAGATGCAGTGATGGAGCCACACGGTGGGAGGATGAAGAGAGTCAGTACAACTCGTTAATTTTGGAGATCCTTCGCGAGTGTCCATGTAGTTGATTCCAATGGAGAGTGGAGGGCACGAGGCGGTGGAGTGAGAAGGGATGGAGTGATAAGGGTGAGGAGGTATGGAGTGATAAGGGATGTGTAAGTCCTTGGGGTCTTTAGAAAAAACATTAGTCCCTTCATAGAAATAGTTGAGGGAGAAAATTATACAATGGGGGTATAAACTTGACTCCCAAGGATCCATTAAGGAATAGGTTCGAGGTGAGGGACTTGGCCATTTAGGAAAAATTGACCTTGGGGTGTGGAGGCCCCCATGTTCGCCAAGGCATCAGCAGCTGATTTGTTTATGCAAAGGATGTGGAAGAATTCATAGTGCTTGGACATGAGAGGAGTGATTTTGTCGTGTAGTCGACGACATTTTATAGAGCCGGTGGTGTATCCATTAATCATTTTATATATGACATGTCGAGAATCTCCAAAAATCATGATCTTGGAGAGGTATTTGTTGGCTATAATTTTCATTCCCTGAAGGAGATCCAATCACTCGGCCTCATTATTGGTCCTATAGCCAAGACCCCAAGTGAAAATTTGTTTAACATGTCCTTTGGGATCTAGAAGGATCCCCCCGCACTTGCCACCCCTATTGTTACAATCATTTTTGTAGAGTATAACAATACCATTTATGAAATGTAATATGGTATATAATAAATACCATTTGCAATAGGCATGCACTATATCTCTACGATTTATAACAAATATCATATATTGCATATATGGTATATATGATTAATTAAATAATATGCCATATATTTCATATATGGCATATATGATTGATTATATAATATGCCATATATTTCATATATTGCATATATGGTATATATTATATAATCTATAAGATATATTATAAGTTTATAGGTTTAGTATTATATTGCATGGTATATATTATGTTTAGGGGAAGGGTATAAGGGATTTAAGGGTTAGTGACTATAGGGCTATGGGTTATAGGTTGAGATGTTAGATGGTTTTGGTGTTAGGGGTTAGAGTCACCATCATCAACATCGTTTGCATCATTATCCTCATTATCAACGCCATCATCATTGTCATTCTTATCATCGTCAACATTGTCATTGTCATCATCATCATCATTATCATCAAAACCATCATCATCATCATCATCTTTGTTATCCCCATCATCATCGCCATCGTCTTTGTCATCATCATAATTTCCATCCTCATCCTCATCCTTAGCATTGTCACCATCATCGTCATCATCATAATCACCCTTATCATGGTCATCATCGTCGTCATCATATTCAACACCATTGTCATCATCATCTTCATCATTATCTTTATCATCACCATCATCATCATCAATATTTTCATCATAATCATCATTATCATCATCATAGTCATCGTCATCGTAGTCATCATAATATAATCAACTCGTCCCCAGCATCATCATCATCGTAATCATCATAGTATAATCAACTTGTTGTCATCATCATCATCATCATAATCACCAATGCCATCATCATTTTCATCGACATCATCATCACCATCCTCATCGTCATCATGTTCATCATCGTCATCATCGACATCATCAACATTCTCAGCATTATCATCATGAACATCATTTGTATCATCATCCTCACCATCAATGTCATCATCAACAGTTCCGCCCTCATCATTGTCATTGTCGTCGTCATCGCCATCATCATCACCACCACCATCATCATATTTTTCATCCACATCATCATCATCATCATCATCCCTGTCATCATTATCATCATAACCCCTTATTCCCACTAAACCTTAAAACTTAAAACCCCTAACCCTCATAATACTAAAATTATAACACCAAAATGTTATCCTTATAACTACAATTGTCACATAATAATTATAATCAAGATAACCCCAAAAATCAAGCCACCTATAAACCCTTCAATCCTTAACATTATAACTCTTAACCACTACATCCCATCATTCCCATAATAACAAACTTTTAATCTTATAACACTTATAGCCATAGAATATATAAACAACAACTTGGATAACCCCTTTAATCCAAACAAAAACATATTAACCCTAGTCCCTATACCACCTAATTCCTATAGCTCTTAATACGTATAATACATAATACTTATAACCCCTAGCCTCAAACCTATACTCTTAAACACATATAATCATGAACGTATCCGTATCAATAATGTAAAATTTAAATCCTTAAATATATATCTACTACTAATAATAAATTATAATTTATATCTCTAATAATAATCCCATCCCTTGTAAATTGTATAAATTTTAACCCATTTAACTCATCACCTACCACAAAACTTATAACCCTAATCCATAATCATATTAACCCCTATAAATATTATAACCCTCGATACAAGGAAAAGGCCTTTCAGTAGAGGTTATAACAGATGCTCCTCTGAAAAGAGCTCAAATATATGTTTATAGCAGAGGTCACTAGCAAAGGCATGAGACCAAAGGTTATAGAGGATGGGTTTTTTTGGGGGTGTGTTTATTGCCAGTGCGTTTCTAAACAACACACACCGGGTCCACCAAAAATCAATTCACACCGCGAGAAAAAACCATCAATAAAAAAAATCTGCGAGATGTGCAACGTTTTCTACAGCGATTGCGAAGCGTTTTAGAATGTAGAACACACTGGGGTGTGAAGTTTCAACAAATGCACCGTATTAAAAAATAAAATATAATTTCATATGTGTTATCTTAAAAAACGTACACCAATGTGTTACTTAATAAATCATGGCTAGGTGCGTCTAATAGAAATGAACAAACTGGATTACATGTTATTAAAAAATAAATTATTTTATTATTTTATTAAAAAACTCCTTACATTTTATTTAAAACCCTAAAGATGTTGCATTATTTAATCAGAAATGCCCTGGTGCATGTAATATAACAAAACACATAGATTGGTATTTCATTAAAAACTATTAAAAAGCATTAAATTTTATTTAAAAACCTAACGATAATGCAATTATATTTAACCATACAAAAAATTACCGCGCTGTCAAACCCTCTACAGTGCACCTGAGTCATCCGCATCGGTGTCGTACATCACCCACTAGACACCCTGCCACTTGTGCTCATTCCCTACTAGTTGTTCACACATTGCTAATTCTTATTAGTTGCTAACTTGAGTTTGAATTTTTCCAAATGGTGGACAAGAATTCAATTTCTTCAACATAGCCAAGATGCCTCCCCGACATACAGTTTAGCAGATAAATTAATTTTTACTTGATAATTTAATTTTTTTGAAGATTAATTCTTGAAATTGAGCAATTATTTGTCATTTTAAAAAAAATAGAAAATTGCATGGTGCATTCGAGTTATTTATCTTGCACCAAACGTCGATGCATGCTATAAATTGTTACAAGGTGCACGACTAGCGGGGCAAGGCAAACAGCTCGAACAAACTGTGTAACCTGTGCGCTACGCTTTCATATTGCCCTGTTAAAACATAAATTTTATTTTAAAAATTATAAATTAATGCTCAGTGCGTGTCGTACACATAAGCGCATCAGTCTATCGATGCCCTTACGTGTATAGTGTTAAAGAAATGTAATTACGGAAGATATTATATTTTGTATTATTATTATTATTACCCATTTTGGAGATGTTGTTCCTCCGATTAGGGATTTCATTGATGTAATTGGTCATGTAAAGTATTGAGGTAAAACCTTCATTGTAAGTAGGGTCAGTAGTACCCACAAAAGTATAATTAAATTGTAATTTTGAGTCTCCCAAGGAAAGTAGGCCCTGATTGGGAGGAGAAGTCAGCCCTATTGGGTTATTAGGCTTCTACATTGATCAATATAAATAGGGGAGGTTCCTCACTCATTTGGAAACACACATAACTCAAGCAGTTGCACTAGAGAGAGAAGAAAGAGTCCATCCAGAGGAGAGGAAGCAGTCTAGTCTTATTCTTTGGGTCTTACACTGTACTTGGGTGAAGTCTATATAGAGGAAGTTTTGTTGGGTTTTTTTCCCCACAAGGGTTTCCTAGGAAAAATATTTGTGTTCTCTTTTTGTTATGTTGTGCTTGTTATTATTTCAGTGATCCTTTGTTCTATTTGAAAAGAAAACTTAACATGGTATCATAGCTAACCTGAAAGAAGACTTTGTGCAACAACTCATCCTACAATCCAACATGATAGGGTTCATTATTCTAGCGATGTCCCTCCATAGATCAGCCAAAAAATAAGGTCCATTCAACTCTCCCTAGGAGGGTGCATCTTTCTGTCAAAGCAGTTTTTCATTCTAAGGATTTTCACTTTTTGACCTACCATTGCTACCGGGAGAAACTAGGGCATTAGATTTTTCAAGGTTCCATCCTCATATTCCAGAAAATCAAGATACAATCTAGATTTCCTTGGGGAGGCGTATATTTTTCTCCTCTCAAATCTAAAAGTGATCTCAGTTGGAAAATTAGGATTTTTTGGTCAAACCCTAGTTCTTCTTGAAGCTGGTTCCAAAAAAAGTCCTCAAAATGGTAAGTACTATCTCATATATTTCCATTTGAGGTTCTCATTCATTAAAAATGACAAACAATACCAAGCTAGATTAAAATCTTGAAGGAGCAGATAATTTCAGAGCATGAAAGCATAGAGTTATGCTCATCCTTGAAGAGCATGACCTAGATGGATACATCAAAGAAGAGGTCAAGGAGCTAGAGGGAGAAGAGGTAAAATCCCAAAAAAATAACGGTATGATCAAAAGTCAAGAGGATCATAGCTAACTCTATTAAGAATCATTTGATCTCCCAAGTGTCCTCAAAGAATATTCTAAAGGAAATGTCTGATGCACTAACCAATATGTTTGAAGGGGAAAACATCAATAGGAGAATGACCTTGAGAAACCAACTCAAGGGTGTGAAGATGCAAAAGGCAGAAACCATGCAGTCATATTTCTCCAGAGTATCTCAAAATTAAAGAACAATTAGAATCCATTGGTGACATGGTGGAAGAATTTGAAGTTATGATGACCACTCTAAATGGGATTCCTTCATCAGAGGAATATGTGCTAGAAGAAAGCTAACCAAATTCAACAAGCTATGAGAGGAATGTGTACAAGAAGAAGGAAGGTCAGCAAATAGAGAAGAAAATTTAAATGAAGATGAAGATCAAGCTCTAGTTGTGATCCGGATTTATGCAGGAACACAACAGAATACACAAATAATCATAGAAACAAATATGCAGTGGAAATAACACTTCATTTCATTAATCAATAACTGAAACTTGTTTACATACAAAATGGAAATAAACTAGCTAGAGTGCTGGTATCTTATCTGTGAGAAGAGATGTCGCAGCTACATGCCTCTGAACTCTATGTTACAATGAGGCTCGAAGGCCTATATATTATTGAGAAACAATGGAAACCCTTCACATCCAAAAACATAACCCTAGGAGGTGAAACGCCTTAATGTGGGCCTCGTTGGGTAACTTGGTACATCAATTTCTCGGGGTCGTAACTTTAGCATACTACCTCCATTTGACACGCATGATACATCGTTAGAAAGATTTGTTTAAGGACTACATCCATAAACAAAAAATAATGAGTCCGAAGCGGACTCATATTTTCCCGACCATTTAATGCCAAAAAAACGTCGTTTAGGGCCTCAAAACGGCTCCATAAGTTTAGGACCCGAAAACTGCCAAAAATAGTAAATTGTGCTACAATTAAGGAAACTGGAAAAATGAAAGAAACAGTGGTGGGGGTCCAAGAGGAATAGGTGGGTGTCCACCAATATCCTCATGGATCATTCCTCCCCCCTTAGGAAGCAATGATCCCCCTTGCGTTGAGTTCCTCCATGAGATGAGGAAACTTTTGTTGAACTTGGTCCCCGGTGAGCCACTTTCCCTGGTGAAGGAGTTGGCCTACTTTGACAACTCGATATAGTCGGATCTTCTACTGGCGTGTGTTCTTGATCTGTGTGTCTATAATCCGATCAGTTGTGGCTTGTTCCATGCAGTCAGGTTTTAACTCTGTTGGTGTGAGTTTTTCTGCCCGTTATGCCACGTCTGATGTGTCCAGTAGAGGTGGAAAGTAGGGCCGAAGGTGGTCCACGTTGAACACTAGGTGCAGACCAAGGAATGGTGGAATGTTGAGCTCGAAGGAATTGTCCCCGACAACCTTGGTGATGGTGTATGTCCCATATCGAAGCGGGCGAAGCTTGCGGTGGGGTCTAGTGAGGCGCTCCTTCTGTAAATGTAGCCACACTTTGTCGCCTACCTGGAAGTTGTGTTGCACCTAATGTTGATCATGTCATTGCTTGTATTTAGAATTGGATTTGTCCAATATGTCATGAACCTATTGGAGAATGTGCTAAATGCACTCAATGAATTTGTTTGCCTTGGAAAATTTAAACTGGATATGAGTTGAATCAGCCTAAGTAGCTGCAAATGGCATGGCTATGTCAATGGGACATAGTGGCTGGAATCCCAAGCCCACCTGAAAGGGGATGTGGTTGGTTGAGTTGTGGAGGCTTGATTATAGTTGTGTTGTACATAGGGGAGGCTCTCATCCCCTATGTGTGGATGCTTTGAGTTGTACATGCACAAAATGTGTACGATCATCCTGTTGGTGACCTTTGTTTGGCCATCAGTCTGGGGATGGAAAGCTGTGGACTTTGTGAGCTTGATGTTTAGCATTGACCATAGGCTAGACCAGAATGTACTAAGGAACCTGTTGTCCCGGTTTGAGATTATAGACTGTGGGATACCAAAGTGTACCCACACTCGTTCAAAGAAGAGTTTAGCAGTGGCTTCTGCTGTGATATTCTTCTTGTAGGACGCCATTATGGCCATCTTTGAGAATCTGTCAATGACCACAAACACACAGTCGTTGTCGTGCTTAGTAGAAGGAAGGCCTAACATGTAATCCATGGAGATGGATTCCCAAGGTAGACTAGGGGTAGGAAACGGAGTATAGAGGCCTTGCTTCTTGATGGATGGTTTGGCAATGGCGCAGGCAGTGCAGGATCGGTTGTACTTCCCTATGTCCTGTCGAAGGTTCGGCCAATAGAAATACTTCTGCAGTACTGCCACTATTTTCTCGACCCCGAAATGCCCAGCAACCCGACTGTAGTGCACTTCCCAAGTCATCTTGGCATGCTCGCTTGAAGGAACACAAAGGTGTCCCATGTGACACAGTAGTACATCTTGGAGCTGAAATTTTGGAACTTGGTTTCCCTCCAAGAGTGTCTAGTATGTGTGGCTGAATTCTGGATCGCTCTTGTAGAGAAGCGGCCAATCAGAAGTCTTGTGCCCACAAGAGTTGAGCACGGTCGTTATCACCATGATTGGTGGTCGACTGAGGTAGTCTACAACATTATTGGTGCTTCCCTTCTTATACTTGATGTTCAAATGAAACTGTTGTAGATATGTGGACCACTTCTGATGGCGATCATTCTGTAACTTCCCTTGTGTCCGCATGAACTGTAGGGGTCGGTGGTCTGTGTGGATGATCGTTTCCTTCCCCAAAATGTAATGCTTCCATTGTTGGAAAGCCTGTACAATGGAATACATCTCTTTGTCATAAGTGGTATATTTGCAAACTGTGTCTGACAGTGTCTCACTGTGATATGCCACTGGATGCCCTTGTTGAGTAAGGACTACCCCAATAGCATAGTCAGAGGCATCTATCTCGATCTCAAATGATTGTTGCAAGTCTAGTAATGTGAGCATTGAGGCACAACAAAGGCGATGTTTCAATTCTGTAAACGCCTTCTGTTGAGTTTCTGACCAAAAGAATTTTTCTTTCGCTCCTCCCTTGGTGACTTGACTCAAGGGCCAAGTGATATGAGAGAATCCCAACACGAACCTGCAGTAGAAATTAGCAAGGCCCAAAAAGTTGCGAAGCTCTGTTAGAGTAGTTGGGGCTGGCCAATCCTGAATGAATTGGATCTTGGTTGGATCCACATGTACCCCACAGTCATCAATAATGTATCCTAGATATTGAACCTGGTTCATGCCAAAAGTGCACTTGTCCAAATTGGCACACAACTTGTGTTGCCGCAATGTTTGGAGGACCTGTCGGATGTGGTGGAGGTGCTCTTCTCAAGTCTAGCTAAAGATCAGGATGTCATCCAAGTACACTACTACAAATGAGTTGGTGAATGGCCGCAAGATGTCATCCATCAATATCATGAAGGTTGTAGGAGCATTCGTCAGCCCGAAAGGCATGACCAACCATATGAAAAGGCCCTCCTTAGCTTTGAAGGCAGCCTTCCACACATCGGTCGGCACGATCGGTACCTAGTGATACCCAAACTTTAAGTCGATCTTGATAAAACATTTTTCCCCTTTAAGCTGGTCCAAGAGGTCATCAATCCGTGGGATCGGGTACCTATTCCAGACAGTGATCTTGTTCAACGCCCAACAGTCAATACAGAGTCTCCAAGTCCCATCCTTTTTCTGTACCAACACGATCGGGATCCCACAGGGCGATGAACTTGGCCGGATGTGACCCTTCTGCAGTAGCTCCTGAATTTGCCTCTTGATTTCATCATTCTCTAGAACAAAGTAGCGATAGATCGGTCCATTGGGCAGCGGCGCACCTGGGGTCAGATCGATGGGGTGCTTGACCTGATAGTGGAGAGGCACCCCAGTGGGGGACGTGAATATGTCCTAGTACTCCTCCATGACCTTGTACATTTGTTGTTGTCATAAGGAGGGGCCCTATCTGGAGGTTGTGGCCATGATCTTCTTCTTTCCCTGAGGGCGGATCATCAAGAAAACAAACTTCCCGGTTTTGGAAATGACCTTACTGCATTGTTTTGCAGTAACCAAAGAGATAGCGGTAGGGGGTGGTACCTCTGGTATCCTGTACAAATTATTTCCCAACTTAATAATAACAGCGTGAGGCTGGGACTCATACACAACACATTGCTTCCATAAGTATGGTTGACCTAATAATATATCACAAACATCAAGAGGAGCAATATCACATAATACCTCATCGGTGAAGGGCTTGATGCTATAGGGAAGGCGGCACTACTGGCTGACGTGAAGATCTCGTCCTTGGTGAAGCCACCTGATGGTGTACGGATGCGGGTGTGTTGTGGTCAGCAAACCCAACTGCTTCACGACCTCTGCTGAAATCAGGTTCTTTTGGCTCCCACTGTCGACGATGAACTGTAGCGGGGAACCCTTTACCCACATCTGGGAGTGGAAAAGACACTCCTCCTCCTCTGAATCTTCTGGTTCTTCCTTTTGGATCTTCATGGTGGAAACGGTGGAATTGGGCTCTGCATCGATAATATTCTTCCCTCTGTCATTCCCCTTCTCGGGTTCAGATTCAGTGTCAGAGTATGCATCTGATTCAAAAGCCTTTATCTCAGCCACCAGTGACTGCTTAGCCCAACACTCACTTGTGTTGTGAGTGGGGCTCTTATGGAACTCACACCACTTTCTCGCTTCCTTCTTCGACTTTGCAGTGTTGCTCTTTGCTTGCCGCTTTGGCAAGTTTTCTTGAGTCACCATGCCTTGGCTGTGTCCTTGGTTCTGCAATTTGGGGGCACCTTTCCCTTGCTTCCAATTCACAGATCCAAAGTCTCATTTTTTATGTTTGAATTTTTGCTTAATTTTGGCAGCATACCGATATGCCGTACCAAGCGAGGAGATGTCGAGGAACTCCATTTCCTCTTGAATGTATCTATGCAGACAACTGTGGTACGTCAGCACCAAATGTTTCTCTAAATATTTGATACCTAACTTGGTGTGCAAGGTATGGAACAGATTCGTCAGCTCATGCACATCTTGATCTCTTTGTTGCCACAGCGTAGTCCATTGGATGTACTTGTCCTCATAGCTCCCCACCGGCTAATATTGTCCCTTTATGGCATCTCGGAAATAATTCCAAGTGGGTATAGCTGAGAATAGAGAGGGTTCCTCCTCATCCTTTCTCTCACAGTAGGTTTCCCACCAGTCCTTGACATGGGGGGGGCTTTGAGTAGAGAAAAAGTAATCTTTTCTCAGTCAGAAAAGTCATGAACCGAGAAATATCCTTTTAATAGATTCAACCATTTATCTACGGAGTCTGCATCTATTCGACCATCAAATATGGGAATGTCAAAGTTTACTTGTACCTTAAAAGGGGTTGCACCTCCAGAGTGGCTGCTAGATGCGGATGCACCGCCAATGGGAAGTTGTTGAAGGATCTAGGCGAAGTTATCCATCATCGCGTTCCTTTGTTTTTCAAGGGCCTCATCGAGCAACATTTTGATAGGATCTTCTGTGCCCTCGTCTTTCTTTTTGTCCCCCATGGGTGGCCTTTGGGATTTGCGAGGCTGATCTTGCAAAGGTTCAACCAGATCGAGCCCTAACTCTTTATACCCCGCCCTCGTTGGGGACATGCAAAGAAGGATCGAGAAAGAGCAGATTGCTTTGATACCACTGATCCAAATTTATGCAGGAATGCAATAGAATACACAAATAACCATAGAAACAAATATGCAGCAAAAATAACACTTCATTTCATTAATCAATAACTGAAACTTATTTACATACATAATGGAAATAAACTAGCTAGAGTGCTGGTAGCTTATCTCTGAGAAGAGATGTGGTGGATACATGCCTCTGAAATATGCCTTACAATGAGGCTCGAAGGCCTATATATTATTGAGAAACAATGGAAACCCTACACATCCAAAAACCTAACCCTAGGAGGTGAAATGCCTTAATGTGGGCCCTGTTGGGTAACTTGGTACATCAATTTCTCGGGGTCGTAACTTTAGCATACTACCTCCGTTTGATGCGCATGATATATCATTAGAAATATATATTTAAGAAATACATCCATAAATAACAAATATAGAGTTCGAAATGGACTCATATTTGCTTGACCATTCGATGCCAAAAAAACGTCGTTTAGGGCCTCAAAACGGCTCCGGAAGTTTAGGACCCGAAAATTGCCAAAAATAGTAAATTGTGCTACAATTAAGGAAATTGGAAAACTGAAAGAAACAGTGGTGGGGATCCAAGAGGAATAGGTGGGTGGCCACCAATATCCTCCTGGATCAAGTTGTGCATACAAAGAATGGAATAATTAAAAGGAAGGATCAATGATCTCCTACAAGTAGATCACTAGAACTCAAAAGAAGTAAGAATTTCATGAAGTATTCCTCATCTTATGAATGTTATACGCATCATAAGTTAGGACATATCTCTAGACATTTTCCACTTAACGAAAAAAATTTCAAGAAGAAGAACGGAAAGTTCCATGCCCATGCAGCTGAAGAAAATGAATCAAATGAAGAGAGGACCAGAGAGAATGAAGAATATAATGAAGAATATGTTTTAATATCAGCCCTCACGGGATCAATATCTCATGGAAGTGATACTTGGCTCATAGATAGTGGTGCTTCCAAACATATGGCAGGTCACAAATATTCTCTTTCATGCCTCACTCAGAAATATTATCCACACGAAGTACACCTTGGAGATAACTATCAATATCCTATCAAAGGAATGGGATAAGCTTCCTATAAGCTAAAATCTAGTAAGTCCATGAAAATGAAATAAGTCTTATATGTTTCAGGTCTAAAAAAGAATCTTCTTTCTGTATAAGCTCTAGACAAGAAAGGGTTCAAAGTTGCCTTTGTATATGGTGAAGTTCTTATGTGGTCAAAAGGAAGAACTATAGATGATGTAGTTGTAATAGGCATTGAAGAAGGAGGGATCTATAAAATAAAAGGGAATACAAATTCAACTTTCATGGCTTGTACTATCAGTCCATGTGAACTATGGCATAGAAGACTTGCTTATGTAAACTACAAAGAATTACCAATTGTAAGAAAGGTAGTAACAGGTCTACCAAAAAACCATATCAACAATGAAGGGGTATGAAAAGGATGTGCTCAAGGGAAAAACACCAAGAATCCATTTCCAAGCAGTAATAGTAAAGCAAAAGGGATCCTAGAGATTGTCCACTTATATGTGTGCGTACCAATGCCAACTACTTCCAAGAGGGTATGTTTATTATGTCTCTTTTATTGATGACTACTCACGTAATACTTGGATATATTTCTTGAAATGGAAAGATGAAGTATTGGAAAAGTTCAAAGAGTTCAAATATCTTGTGGAGAATCTCTCAGAAAATAATATTAAGATATTAAGATCATATAATAGAGGAGAATTCACTTCAAATGAATTCAAGGAATTTTGCAAAGAAAGTGGGATTAAGAGGGAGACTACACTCTATAATCGTCAACAAAATGGAGTAGCAGAAAAGGAAGAATATAACTATCATGGAAGCAATCAAATCCATGATTCATGATCAAGATCTACCCATGTATTTATGGGCTGAAGCAGCAAAAACCATAATCTAGGTTCAGAACAAATTATTCCACGGTGCACTTCAAAACAAAACTCGAGAAGAAATGTGTACTGGTGAGAAGCATGAAGTCAGTCACCTAAAGATATTTGGTTGTCCTATTTACCTACATGTTCCCAAAGAGAAAAGATAAAAGTTTGATCCCCTAGTAAATAAGGGAATATTTGTTGGATATAGTGATAAGTCGAAAGATACAGAATCTATATTACAAGTTTTTGAAAAATTGAGGTTAGCATAGATGTCACATTTGATGAAGATGCGTCTTTCAGCGAATCCAGAAAGATCCATGTGGATGAAGAAGAACAAGAAACTCCTAGAGTAGTATATATCAGTAAACCACTAGTTAGAGATTAAGAAGATCCTATACCAGAAGATCAAGACATGGCAGAATTTCAAGAACCTATAGATACACCTCATGAAACAATCTCAACAAGGAAAATACCAACTTGGGCTCATGCTATAATTCAAGAAGCATAAAGATATGGTGCACCAGAAGGAAGAAAGAGACTAAGACTCCACTCCAACTATGTAGCATTAATGTTTAACCTTGTTGACGAAGAACATACATGTTTTGAATAAGCATCAAATAATAATGAATGGATAGATTCCATGATTGAAGAATGCCAATCTATTTTAAAGAATGATGTTTGGGAAGTGGTTCGAATACCAAAGCATAAATTAGTGGTCTCTTCCAAATGGATTTTTAAAACAAGCATTCAACTGATGGTAGTATTGAAACGTTCAAAGCAAGTTTTTTTGCATGAGGATTCTCTCAGAAAGAAGAGATCGATAGTGAAGAAACTTTTGCACTAGTAGCTAGATATACCTCAATCAGAACCATTCTTTCTTTGGCTTCCAAGATGAGATGGAAATTACATCAAATGGATGTAAAGACAACCTTTCTAAATGGTGTCATAGAAGAGCAAGTGTATATTGAACAACCTCCAGGTTTTGAGACACATGAAAAGAAAACACATGTGTGCTGACTAAAGAAAGCATTATATGGATTAAAGCAAGCACCCAGCGCATTGTACGAAAGAATTGATGACTTCCTAATAACCCTATGATTTACCAAAAGTAAAGCAGATTCCAACCTTTAATATTAGGTTGAAGATGACGGGATCATGATATTACTATTGTATGTAGATGATCTACTTTTGATAGGAAAGGAGAAGCTCATCAGTGGATGTAAGAAGAATCTTGCGATAGAATTTGAAATGAAAGATCTTGGCATGACACATTACTTCCTAGGTCTTGAAGTATGGTAGTTCCCAGATGAAATTTTCCTAAACCAAGGAAAATATGCAGTTGAGATCCTAAAGAGATTTTGGATGTTGGATTGTAAGGCAATGAACACTCAGATAGTGACAAACTTGAAGCTCCTAAATGTCAACTCTTCAGAAAAAAAAATAGATGACACACTATATAGATAGATTATCGACTCACTAATGTATTTGACAAACACAAGACCATATATATGTTTTTTCGTGAACACATTAAGTCAGTATATGGTGGAACCCAAACATGTTCACCTAGTTGCAGCAAAAAATATGATGAGGTACCTAAAGGGTACACTGGATTATGGCCTCACATATGAAGTTGATCGTGACTTTAGATTATGTGGTTACACTGATTCATATTGGGCAGGAAGTGTTGAAGATAGAAAGAGCACTTCAGGGTGTTGTTTCAGTTTTGGATCAAGTGTGATCTCATGGCTTAGTAGAAAGCAAACCAGTGTTGTGCTCAGTACAACAGAAGTTGAATGCATTGCAGCATGTTCAACCTGTAGTGAAGCAGTATGGCTTCACAAATTATTGAAAGGATTGTTTGATACTGAAATTGATGCAATTGATATTATTGTGACAACCAAAGTTATGTCAAGTTAACAAAGAACCCAGTGTTTCATGATAAGTCAAAGAAAATAGGGATAAAGTATCATTACATCCAGGATATGGTGTGGAGAAGAACCATAAAGCTCGAGTATGTTCCTACAGAGGAACAAGTGGCATATGTGTTAACTAAGCCTCGGTCTTCTGTGAAGTTTGAATATTTTAGAGACAATCTTGGTGTAGTCCGAAAGGGCCTCCATGGAAATAGAGAGTGATGATAAGAATTGTTATTGATGATGAGAAGGCAACTTAGTACATAGTTGATCAAGTTCCTATAGATAACATTATGGTATGGAATTCATTTGCATACATTGTGGTTCGACATTCATTTGCGGATGTTGTGGTCTAGAATTCATTTGCAGACATTGTGGTCCAAAATTCATCCATGGACGTTGTGCTATTGCATTCATTTTTGTATGTTGTGGTCCTGCATTCATTTCTGGACTTTGTGGTCCTGCATTCATTTGCATACTATCCATCATATTTTGATGGTGTGGATGATTTCGCATCAAGTTGCAATGTTGTGTTTATTGCATGTGATGTTTAGAACAAGGATGCCTGCGATGAGATGTGATGTTTGTGATGACACGATGAGATGTGATGCTCGTGATTATGGGACAAGATGTTATGCTCATGATGATGCGATGATATGTGATGCTCATGATGATGCGACAATATCTGATACTTGTAATGATGCGATGAGATGTGATGCTCGTGACAATTCCACGATATGTAATGAGATGTGATGCTTCATGATGGAGATATTACATGAATAATGGTAATGTTGATATAGTTGTGAAAACTTCCTATGACATATAGAATTACCAGCCAGTTGTACAGATGCATTTTTTTGTTGTATAATACCTTCCTTGTTAAGAGGGAGTGTTAAAGAAATGTAACTACGAAATATATTCTATTTTGTATTATTATTAGTATTACCCCTTTCAGAGATGTTGTTCCTCCTATTAGGGATGGCATTGATGTAATTGGTCATGTAAAGTCTCGCAGTAAAATCTTCGTTGTAAGTCAGGTCAGTAGTAGCCACAAAAGTATTATTAAAATGTAATTTTGAGTCTCCCAAGGCAATTAGGCCCTAATTGGGAGGAGAAGCTATCCATGTTGGGTTATTAGGCTTCTCCACTAATTAGTATAAATAGGGGAGGCACCTCACTCATTTGGACACACACAAAACTCAAGCAGTTGCGCTAGAGAGAGAAGAAACATTCCATTTGGAGGAGAGGAAATAGTCTAGTCTTGTCCTTTGTGTCTTACAATGTACTTGGGTGAAGTCTATATAGAGGAATTTTTGTTTGGTTTTCTTCCCCACGAGGGTTTCCCATGATAAATATTTGTGTTCACTTTTTGTTCTGTTGTGCTTGTTGTTCTTTCAGTGATCATTTCTTCTATTTGAAAAGAAAACTTAACATATAGAACACACCAATGAACATTGACAAAGAAAAAATGAAAATAAAATTATACAGTTATTTTAGTTCACGTTAGCACACCATTTGCGGTGTGTTGACAGAATATAAAAGAACAATCTTAGGAAATTTAAAATTTATATACCTTTAAATGCTTCCTACTTGTATGAGGATATTTATGTAGTACATTGTTAGTTATTGTGATCGTTTAAATGTTATCTATCATGGATGTTCATCATTAGATGAGGATAGATATCCTCATCCTCCTAGACCACCTCCTTCTCCATCAGTTGTAGCCTCCACATCCCATGCACCTCCTCTTCTGCCTCCACATCCTCCTCCTCCACCATCTCCATTATCTCCTCTACTCCTACTTATCAGACCTGTCGATCCTGCTTCTTCATATCCTCTATTCCTACTTGACCGACCTACCGATCCTACTTCTCAGTTTGACCATACACAACATCTTGAAATAATTGGATCTATTATAGAGATGCTCACACAGGATCATATGATTTAGTTTGAAGGACCTATCCATGCTTCTCTCCAAGCTCATTTTTTCCTTGCCAGAGGTACTCATCCCATTGGCTCTATTGGTGGAGATTCTGATGCCTCTATCTTTGCTGGCAAAGGTGTTGATATTGCCTCTGTCTCTATTGCTAGAGGTGATGATGCCATCTATGGTCGGAGAGATAGTGATGATGCCTCTAGGGGACGTTGATCAAATATGTCATAGCAGTTATTAGATTGGAGATATATCATATTTGGCATATTGTATCATCACTTCTATATATATATATATATACACACACACACACACTGTATTTTTCATGTTTACATTGATGTAGATGTTTGATTATGTTGATTTTTATTTATATGTTGATGGCCATGTGTTTTATGTTTATTAGATGGAGAAAGTGATCATGATGATGGCATGTTTATGTTTATGTGGTGAACATGATAATCATGGAAAGTTTATGCTTATGTTTAATGTTAAATATGTGTGTTAGATGATGTTTAAATATGTTAGATGAATATGTAATGTAATGTTTATGATGGTACATTCATGCTTATTTTTATTTTATGTTAATCATGGTATGGTGATGATTTTTTTATGTTTATTATATGGTGACAATGATAAGTAAGATGGTATGCTAATGTTTATGTCGTGAAAATGATGATGATGGTATGTTTAAGTGTATGCTTATGGTTATGTTTATGTTTATGATGTTATGATCATGATTTTTATGTTTATGTTTTTTAGGTGTTGAAAATGATGATGATCGTAGGCTTATGTAAAAGAACTTTGTACTATTCAAAATGGGGTTTTTTAAATCACTGACCATTTTAGTCAACAAAAACATCACAATTTCCATTATAAATTATGTTATAAAACAAATTGTTGTATGACTTAACAAGTTTTCAAAGTTTTTCAAATTTTAGCATACTTTAGACCATTTTTCATATTAAATAATTGTGGATTTAATAATAGCTTGCATAGAGTTAACACCCATAAACATAACATATCAACTATCACTACAATAGAAGTCAAAATTTTAGACCTTTGTAAAAAAGTTATTGGGTTTTTAATTTTGGTCAAAATTTTAGCATCCTTTGAACTATTTTCATATTAAATAATTCCAACCTAAATTTTATAGACAATTTGAAGTATGGTTGTCACTAAAAATATATGTTTTGTGAAGAAGGAACCCCGTGTTCTATTTTATGAAACCGACATTTCAGACTACAACATAATTGTCAACCAAGGATCGTAAGCTTTGAGATGTCAACATTGTATGTGCAAAATTGAAGCATAAACTAACCTAATCTAAAAGTGGACAACAATCCTAAATGGTACTGAATGGTACATACTTACACAAAAATCTAAAGAAAAGCAAAACTTTTGAATAAAAACCTATTCTATTATATTATATGCATCCGACCTAATCACTTTACAATCTTCAAAAGAAAGCTATCACTATGAAATCCTTTTTTTAAACCAAATATGAAAAAATAAATATTCCAAGCTAAATACTAAAAGAAGAGTCTAATTATAGAAGCATCGACAAGAAAATATAAACTCAAGACCTATCTACCAAATCAAAACAATAAATTAGTCACTAAGCTTTTACAACTCTCATTCAAAAGCTGGAATCAAGCCAAAAAATTCTGAAATTAACATTCAATCAATTCATGCATGAAAGCAAAAACACCCACTCATAACCTATGCTAATGATCAACACAATTTTGAAAGGAGCTAGCTAATTACAAAAAGAAAGGACAGAAACAACATAATCCAAACTAATGAATAAAATAAATTAGTTATAAAATTAAAGCAACAACTAAAAGAACAAATATAACAAAGGCTGAAAATATAGTACTGACTCGTTAGACAAGTCCACAAACACTTTAATAATTCAGCTCAGTTTAGTTGTGAGTCTAGGCATGTAATTCTGGTAAAAACGCTACTAGTCATACAATCCTTTGAATCAAATCCAATTCTACAACAAGTTTATTTAAACCAAAGTCAATTCATCGTATTTTTCAAAATCCAACTTTATCTTGTTCATCGTATTTTTTAGAAGGAGCTGTATAACTAGGGGACGATTTTGAATCTTGTAATTTTTGTTATTCGTTGGGCGATTTTAAGTACAGAAAATTTAACTGACAAAATCTTGTAATTTTTGTTATTTGTTAGAAGATTTTAAGTGCAAAAAAGAAATCACGTGACACAAAAACCCCTAAACACCCACACTCTGTAAGATCAAGCAATGTTTTTACACTTTTTGAAAATTCCGTGAAAATTCATAGCTAAAAAACCAATAAAAACTAGCCAAAAATAAAAGAAAAATCCTTCCTTACTGAGACAACTCGTTTTTCAAAATCCAACTTTATCTCGTGGGAATTCTGCACTTAGAATCCAATTAAGCTTTTTACATATGAAGATCAATTTGTTAATTCATTGAACACTTCCATATATTTAAATTGTAGTACATATGCTTCATATTTATTTATGATTTCGCATAGACAATTAGCAATCCAAGATATTTTTGATATGCAAGCCTTCACTCAAGCTAGAGATGCCATTATCAAATTTATCAATCAAATGGAAGCATTCTTTTTAGTTGTATTTTAAATATTTATCTTTAAAACGAGATTATGTGGTACAATATGTATGTTTTTTTTATTCATAAGAAAATTCTATTTGAACAATTCAAAGAATCTAAAGGAAAATCGATTGAAATAGAAATAACATGGAGTTGTATTTTTTTGTGTTTTCTTTAAAAAGTACAGAATCCATGTTCTATATTATCAATCTAACATTGTACTAATAATAGAAATAAAATCTACTTACGCATATCTGCTTCACCTCACAAAAATTATGTTCTGGTATACAGAAGACATAATTTAATCCGAGCTAAAATAATTTATATGCAACAGTTAACAATCATAAATTAACAAACACAAATAAAGCGTTGCTAATCTAAATGGTGGGCCCTGCCACATAGGGAAGCACACCTAAAAGAAGCTTAGGAACCAGAATTGGTTAATGCATGAACTAGATCAATGTATTTTTCATTCCATCCACACATTGATGGTAGGTGAAAGCTAGCAGACCTAAAATTCTCTTCTTCAAGGTGAAACGCTGATCAAAATCTCCTTCCGCAAGAAGGATTCTGCAATTTTGCTCCTGGAAACAACTTTCCGCAAGCTTGAGTTTTCACAACTCAATTTCTGCAATGGAGTCTTCCACAACCGTCTTTCCGCAAGCTCCTTTCTGTAATTACAGATTGCGGAATGCAGGTATGCAATTCCCAAATTCAAAAATGGAATTCCGCAATTATGCGGCCGCAACAGTCCTTTCCACACTCGGATTGTGGATTGTGTATTGCGGATACACCTTCCCACTTTTCCAAAATGGGCTTCTGCAACTCTCTTCCCGCAATTTCCATTTCCACGATTCTTCTAAGCCGTTGATTTCTTACAGACCCCTTCCTGACCGTCGATCTAAGATCAAATGCAAATCTCCACTTTTCTCTTGCGGAGTTAATCCACAATCATCGATCTACTAAAATTTGCAGATTTTAATTCAGACTGTGATAGTCGAATTGATTCATGAGCGATCAATCTTCTGTGCATTATTACACATCTCTGTCTTCGGAATCATTTAAACATTTTTGAAGATTCATCCACACAAAGAACTAAGCATACATCTGGTTATGAAAAGAAGACATCATATAGTGACAATTATGCAAAGTATTAAGCCTCTATGTTCTTCATTTCATTAACCACTATTACATACACTTGATCTTTCGATCGCTCACTCACACTTCTATTCCTATCTCCTTACACACACATTCATTCATTTCATGTCTCTGATTATTACATTTGATTCTTAAATAGAATTCTATCAAACATGTCAGATCCACAACATTAGGATCTGAATTCCTAAGAAAGCAAATATGTAACTAACCTATCCTCGAGAAACCTCTTACAATATTCGAGGGAATTTGTGGCAAATTGTCCTTATTACATTCAAACCATCCCTATCTATGAAAAAGATTACAAAAATCGACAACTAACCCTATATTCTAGAAAATTTAAATGGAAGCAAAAAATTGCATTGAATGCTTATTCAGCAAACACAGAATTTTGATTGGATGCTCCTGCATCACATATTTCAATCAATGCATCATGACAAGAGCAAATGCTAAACGAATTACAACAAAAAAGGAGCAGTTTTTCATCAACCTTGTGAGACTAATCTATACACAATGAAACCATTGGAGATTGAATGAGATCAAATTTGATCTCAAATTTCAAAAATTTAGACAAAATCCCCAATTTTGTAATTTTCATCCAACCTTAAAAGTATGCCCCAAAAAACCCAAGATATCTTCCATCTCATAGCTTAGATTTCACAACAAATTCTAGGTTTTCTAGATGGTAGTTTTTTATAAAAAAACTCATTTCGCAGTTTTGCAAGCCATCTATAGGAAAACCGGGGCGCAATATTCCCATTCAAACTAATTTTTTTCTAAAATATGGGTATGCCAACTTTAGAAATATGTGATTTTCTTGGGATCCATGCATCCAAATATAAACATGTTTCTATGGGAGGTATATGCCCATTCAAACTAATTTTCTGCTAAAAATATAGGTATACCAACTTTAGAAATATTTGATTTTCTTGGGATCCATGCATCCAAATATAAACATGTTTCCATGGGAGGTATATGACCTCCTTATCTATACATGCATGTGGCCAAATTGATTGAAAAGACCGGGAAGTATGAGAATCAATGATCCTTCTTGTAAGTATCAGAACGAGTGCTTGATAAAGTGATTCTTGAAACAGAACATTTCACCATTAGTAACAAAATTACTCAAAATCAACTCTAAGTATTAAAATACTAAAATATTATTATTTTCCTTCTCCTAAACCATAAATCCATGAAGAACTTTAATGTTTTGAACCAAGAACAAAATGAGAACCATTTGATATAAAAGTCAGGTTTTATAATCAAACTTTCTCATATATTTGACTCTCTAATGATATAAAAGATGACAAATTTGGGAACCATCAATGGTTTCATATATAGGTTGATATATTGGTTAGAAAATGAATATGATAGCATGCTTGGTTGTTAGGTCATCATAAATATGAAAATATATATTGGAGTAATGGTTGTTCATAAAAATGTGGAAAAAAAATTCAAGTAATTTAATATAGGTTAAATCTTTTATTTTTACATAATATAATTGAATTAAATATTTTTATGAATTTTGTATTGATATTGGATGAAGTTGTGACAACTCTATGATTTATGATTGTTGTATAATTTGTCAAGTACCATATTTATAATTTTTGTATAGTTTGTCATAGTATTATGTTTATGTAATAATATTTTTTCATTTGGTTTTCATATTGTTATCATATAATTTGTATGGATATTATAATTTATTGTACTTTTCTTAATAATGTAGTAAAAAATGTCATAAGATTATACTTATATAATAATATTATTTTGTTTCAACTTTATGTTGAGCATTACGAAATAATATATAAATATTTTTAATAAGGAAATTAAGTCTTCATCGAATAATGTTGTATATAACTTAATTATTCAAATGATAAACATAACTGAATCATTTTTTTAAGTGTAACCAAACATCATAACAAAAATTTAAGTATTAACATGTAATATTATTATAATATATGAATATGAACATCACAAAAAATGTAAATATGAACATCAATATGACCTATCAATGTATCATTCAAGAATTTTATTTATTTGGCAATAACTCACTTTACAACAACAATGGCTATTAAATGGTTAGCATGTATGATAATTTAATTTCAATATTAAATTGATCCTGATTACTTGGATGAGGGTTCAATTAGTGTGATGGAATCAATGGATATCTCAATTTTGCATTGTATTGTATATGGGAACTATTTAAGATTGTGGTGATAAATATTAATTGGTGATAAATATTAGTTGAATAGTTCAATGATCCTTTGTGGTGTAACTTGAATGAAAAAAATGAGGATTGATGGGATGAGCCATCAACAATGAAACTTCAAATACATCTAGATATAAATATGCATATTCCAAATATAGGACTTTTAAAAAAATATTGTTTGTTATTTTTAATTTGTTATATCACAATTTTAAAGGATATACTTATTTTATTCTTGCCATAAGTATTTATTGCCTTAATGATATATATATCTATCTAAGTATCTAAAATATAAAATATAAGTGTCTTAAAATATAAAATATAAGTGTCTAAGTATAATATACCGACATTCCTAGCCTTTTAGCTTGTCAAAATTATAGTAAGCTTGGGACGCTTCTCTCCAAGCTCTTTGAGCATAGAAATATAACTTTAAAACAAACTAATTACCTTTCTTCTTCAGGGTCCGATAGACCAAATTTTGGTCTCAGGGGACGTTAACCATCATCATCATCATCATATTCATTAAATTAATCATGTTATTCAAATGGGAGTAGTTGAAATTACAACAAACAATAAATATGATTAACATAATTGATAATTTTCATTCTAAGTAGTTGATTTTGAACCACTTGTAACAATACAATAAATTAAATGATAAAATCCGCACTACAATGGACTAAATGAAAAGTAAGAAATATCATCTCTAGCTATGGAGAATGGTATACAATCATTCCAGACAATCACAAATTACTTGATAGACATGAAACATATTTCACATCATATTAGTAACCAACTCAAATAGTTTAAACCCTACATCAAGTAATCAACTTTTCATTTCCACCATCATAACATCAAAAATAAACAATATAATTAGACAATCAAATATAACAATAAAAAAAATGATACCTCAACTGTAAATGATGAAATAAAACATGTACATATCACTCTTTATCGCCATCACCCTCATTATCTTCCGCGGTTGGCAAGACAAAAGTGTTTTTCTCAAAAACATGTTTAGATCTAGCGTTGTGCTTTAATATAAACCGCCAATATTTATCCAACACATCTGAGTAAAAGAAAACTTGGTTGCAGTGTTTTGGGAAAACATAAGGATCCTTAATTTCATTCTGAATCTTTGTAGAGTTGATACATATCAACCCACTATCATGATCTTCCTTTGCATTATTCATGTCGAATGTGTCACACCACCTACACCTAAAAATAAAAATTGAAAAGATGAGAAGTCCATGTGAACGATCTCATGTATATTTTTGACATAACCTAACATTCATCCTATCAGGTTTGGATTGAGATGGCTAGCACAACTAGATTAGTCAAAATCGGCCTACACTCCACAGTCTTGTGTAAGGTATCCATCATCAACATTCTCAATGCAAAAATGATGTCCATAATCCCACATAGATGGGAACGAATTCACCTGTAAAAAAGTTAACAAATGATGGTGTCATATGTCTAATATCCCAACCATTAATATATTCAACATAGATGTTGTAATTCAAAGCTGCATTATAAAGTTATAAATGTACAAAAAGAGTTTGTTACCAAGTTGTTGCACCCGATTCCAATGTTTAGCGCATCCTCCTCTCCAAGCGAGTAATGACTAGATGTGCCTTTTTCCGATTGTTTCTAGTACCTCCCCTTCCCTTTTGTCCTCATCAAATTCTTCATCCGAAATCATTGTGCTGAGTGTGTGGTCTATTTGCTTGATGTACTCATTGGCATAATAGAATGACTCATATACTATGTACCCCTCTGCTAAAGGCCCCTTTGGTTTTTCCCTATATCGAACAAATCCCTTCAATTTTTTCATGTACCTCTCCAAGAAGAACATTAAATGACATGATACCACCCGACTAATTAAACCTCATCGACGAAGTGAATTAGAAGATGAACCTACAAGTCCATGAAACTCATTGGCAGTTCCTTCTAAAACATACAAAAAATATCAGATATCTCTTGATGCCATTAGAGAATGCTATTAATGTAAATATCCTTTGATGTGATCGACCGTATAAATGTAGATAGTCTATAAGCCACGCTGCAAGTCATAGGGAAATTTGTGGTTCACACATCCATGCACGAACAACAGATAATGACACTGTAAAGTAAACACAAAAAGTTAACTGCATTTTAACATGTGTGATAAAATATATAAATTAAAAATTAAAAAAAAATTAGCATTATATGTACCCTTAGAAGGTTGAGATGGTCATGTGATTTCAAACCCGACAATTGTTCGTCTGTAGTGAAGTAGAGCCTAAGAGTAGACCGATTTAAAGAATAGGTCTTAACACCCAATAAAACTTCCTTTTCCAAATAAAGATCATATTTATTCAAAATCCATGGGACAATGCCTTTTTTAAATGAAAAAGAGGGGCCAACCTCTCCTCTATTTTCTTCTTTCGGCCATTGCTTTTTTTTAGTATTTGAAGAACTAAGATCTCTCCTAACAACCAACTTGTCACTTTTTTTGGATGATATGTGACACTACAAAGAACATGAAACATTTTTAAATATATACATATGATATAGTAATTGGACAATCTTAAGATTCTCTCAATATGTGAGCTCATAAAATATTGATTTCCTTTTCATCCCTTTGGGCATTTTCTCAACATAGGTGTCGAAGAATTCATAATCAACGAGCATAGGTTCCTCATTTGAATCAAACGTCTTTTCAATTTATTTATCCTTTGCTTTGCCATATCCCCTAAGCTAGTCAATCGGTATCATTATTTTAGGAATTTGTATTCTCTCTGGTTTACCATTGAAAGCAAATGTTGATCTTTTATAAGGGTGGTTTCCTAGGAGGAATACCCTATAGAAATCATACACTATATTTCGTAGGTCTTTGGACCAACTAGTTTTAATCAAAGTTCCACACAATTTACATCCATAATAACCTTTTGATAGAAGACCTGTGATTTTATGGTTTATAGAGCACGTTAGTGTTGAATATCAAGACAGTCGAATCAAACTAAATATACCAAAAAATATTTCTTTGAATATAAACAAATAAAACAACATATTTACCTAAGAAAACTCCTATTCCCATATAATCATGTGTGGTGTATGCACATATGACATACAATGTAAAACTCCTCTTTGATTAGATGGGTCTCGATACATCGTATACATGTACCCCAATTCCCATAATTCCTTCATTTCATCAATTAATAGTTGTAGATAAAATCCATATTCTTCACTTGTCTTCTACCATTGACTATAAGACCCAACATAAGATGTTAATTCTTCACAGAAAATCATGGGGGTTATTGTTATGGATCACTACTACAATCCAAACAATATAGGTGGTTTTTTGTTGCAAATATTGATTAATTCCATCAATGGCTATGCTCAATCGCAGGTCGTGTACTTCATCCTTGAATTTATTGGTCCATGTATCCTCTATATGCTTCATGGAATTGCATCTATTGGAATTTTAATAACTCCTTCCTCACTTCAATGCGATGCATGCCTTCCTTGCAACATAGCTAATACTTTGCAACAAAAGAGCATTCGAATCCTTGGGATTATAGGCATGTGCCTTAATATTTTAGGAGGAGGACCATGTGATTTAGCCTTGTTTTTTTATTCTTTGTACTTGTCATGCCCACATTTTGGACATATATATTTTTCTGTATATTTACCTCTGTATAGAATACAATCATTGAGACACACATGATACAATATGTACTTAACACCCAACATTTTCAAAATTTGCTTTGCCTCTTTGCAACTATCGGGAAAGACATTATCACTTGGAAGTACCTTATCTTTGAATAACTTGCAATTAGTGGGAAATATAAACATACCATGTCATTTAACGTTCATAAAATCAACCATTTTCAACTTTATTGTGTGACAATAATCCTCAAATTTTAAGGTAGTTAATGGTTAGTTAACTCAAAAGTGTCGAGAAAAACGTGTCTAACATACCATACATTGCTTTCAAGTTGTATAGTAACATTGTTGTCCCCAACTGTGTAGACTTTAACCGACAAGGTCCAAAGAGAAGGGAAGTGAAAACTATTTGAAGGCTTTCGAAGAAATCTTAAGTGATATGAGTGCCATCCCCTATCTCATTGTCCTAGAATGTATGTCACAACATTGCATCGATGGAACTTGTTTATCGTAATAACTCATCCATACCAAATTCTACTTCATTTCCTCCATTTCCAACATCTGAAGAACTACTATTACTGTAGGCATTCCTATTTGGTGAGTATAGATGTAGTGGATATTGAATAGGTGGTTGATTCAACCATGCTTGGTATGCTTCCTTTCCAAGTTGCACTCTTTTTTCATCATTTTCTCAATTTCAAATTGTATTGGGGTGAAATAGAAAATGGTAGACAGGTCACTCATCATCAGAATCCTAATTTCAAAGATATTGAACATTACATCAAGGATGTTAGTGAGAACAATCCAATTGGTTTGCTCCAGCATTATACAAAAGAATTATTACAGAAGCATGAGAATCATTTCCAATAGAAAATGTTAAGCTTAAAACAATTTACAAAGCAAACATTCATATTGAGTGGTAAATTAATATCAATCCCACGTAAAATTTAAAATTGAGAAACACATTTTCAAATTGACCTTATGCAAGGAGAACCTTAACAATACACCCATTAACCCTCTATTATACACCCCATGGGAAAATTGAGCAATACATTAACATGAATCCCATATAAAATTCACAAAGACAATTTATCACACAAGAGCATTGTATATTAGGCTAACAACATAGTTTTGAACCTCTGTGTTGTCACTGATGTCAAAGGATGCACCAACAAGCTTGATGAAGGTTTAGTATCAAAATATAAACATGGAAAAGGATGCAACAACAATCTTGATGAAGTTTTAGTATCAAAATATAAATATTGAAAAGGATGCAACAACAAGCTTGATACATATTTCATGCCAAAATATAAATATGTCAAAGGATGAATCAGCAATCTTGATAAAGATGTCAAAGAATTAAAATTGTTGAACTCTTGTGTTTTCAACAAGTTTGCTGAGAGTTTGATGTAAAACACATGAGATAAATCTAGAAGGAATTGTGTATCGATTCATCATGCCAATATTCTCTTTGTACAATTCCAGTTTGAAGAAATACATAGAGAAGAAATGTGGAACATCAGAGAATGCGCAAATCCCACCAAGGCATGGGACATATGTGTGTATATACCAGCAAATTAATGGGATTTAGTGTGCAAAACCCCTCAAATATTAATGTCCAAAGAAAATATGCCAACA
The DNA here is from genome assembly GCA_001517045.1 of Pseudotsuga menziesii. Lineage (NCBI taxonomy): Eukaryota > Viridiplantae > Streptophyta > Pinopsida > Pinales > Pinaceae > Pseudotsuga > Pseudotsuga menziesii. Next base: position 342,883 of record LPNX010361095.1, on the reverse strand, counting down.
TAAAATTAATATGGTGATTAACTTGTTCAAGAAGCAATCAAGTTGGGGTGTTATTCAAGTAAAAGGAATTTCAACTTGCTGACACATCTCTTGAACTAGAAAAAGTATAAATAATCAAGAGATGGAAGCATTAAGGCAATATTGTAGTGTGAATACTTGAATACAATCTATTTTGGGGAAGCTTTGAATTCTTGGGGTATCAATGGCTCATTGATCCCAAAATAAATCTATGCAGCAGAGTCTAATTGCGCAGATATAAAGAAAATGAATAGAAAAAATTTCGCAAAGTAGAAGGATACACAGAATTAACATGTGTGAAATTTGTACTCTATAAATGATACAGATCACACAATCGTCAAAGTGATAGAGTCTTGTAGAATCACATGTATTCAGAGATTGTAAATCGCAGAAGCCGTAAAGAAAACACGCTCATAAATCATAGACTGTCGAAATACAGATAACCAAAAGATAAGACATGAATCATATAAGCAGCAACATTTATAGATAATAAAGTTACACATTGTAGACAAAGGTAATTGTTGATTTTAGTTTTCATATGATACACAAACTCTTTCATATCAGGGATACAGGAAGGGGCAACGAATGGGAGTCGTGGCTTCCTTCTAGTTGGTGCTGGTAAAACAATCAGGGAGTCGCATATTCCTTCAAGTTACTGCTGGTAAAACAATTAGGAAGTCATAGTTTCCTTCCGATTGGTGCTGGTAAAACAATCAAGGAGCCAGAGCTTCCTTCTAGTTGGAGCTAGTAAAACAATTAGGGAGTTGGCTTCCTTCCAGTTGGAGATGGTAGATGCTGGTAAATATAATCAGGAGTCAGTGCTTCCATTCAGTTGTAGCTAAAGAAACATAGATCTTAGTCTTCAATAGCTTGGTGAATGTATACTGTGAGTTGGATCTTGCACAAAAGGGACTGATATCTATCCAAGTTGGTGCCTGAAGTTTGGCAAGTTGGTGCTTGCAAAGATAGAATTCTTTACAAGTATGTTCCTATAATCAGTAGGGTTATACTTGCATATCAGGTTGGCACCTAAGTGAGTCGGTGCTCACAATTGAATATTTTTATCTTCCACTAATATATATATTTATATAAGATTACTTTAAATATTTTTGTGTGCAATTGTGGTGATTTTTATTTCTGCAGAAAAGGTTTTAAAGTGAAAATTTTAATAAGTGGTAAAATTGTAATAATTTGTGCAATATATTGATTCACTTCCCCTCACTATATAATAATTCCAGCGATTGGTATTAGAGCGGGTGTCTTCCATAACAACTTGACCACTAGAAGAATGATACTTACACTGATATGGACAAGTAGGACGGAATATCCGCCAATAGAACATCATGATTTGATGGCTTGAATTACACATTTAGAAGAATTAGAGTGGAGGTATATTTACAATCACTCGAGGTATATATCTGGTAGTCAATAGTTGATGGTTATACAAATCCATAAATAGCTCCAGTTGAAATTGTAGACAGAAGAGTGTATGAACACAATGCAAAATCTATAAATTAAATACTCCGTGGGATGATACATGTTGATTTTAATAAGGTCAGGCAATGTGCTTCAGCCAAGGAGATTTGGGACAAGGTGAAGAATATCTATCAGGGAGATGAAAAAATTAAAAAGGCTAAGTTGCAAACCTACTCAGTGCAGTTTGAAGCACTGCAAATGAAAGAAGAGGAAGATATTGCAGCATACTTTCTCTAAGTTGATGATATTGTAAATTCCATCAAATAATTGAGAGAAACCATTGAAGAAATTCTAATTTTGCATAAAATAATGAGAACCTTGCCACCTCATTTCAACTCAAAAGTATTAGTTCTATAGGACAAAGTAAATATTGATGATTTGACCAAGGATGAATTACATGGGATTCTCACAGCATATGAATTGAGGACGCAAAAATAAAATGTCACCAGAAAATAAGTTGCTTTTAAGGATACAACGAAATCAAAATGTAGAAAGCAAAAAAAAAATGACCCATCTAACATATTAGATTAAGAAGAAGCAAATTTCGCGAGGAATCTTAAAAGGGGATGAGGAAAGTATAAAGGTAAGTTTCCCTTTAAATGTTTCAAATGTAGAAAAATAGGTCACTTTGCCTCAAATTGTACTTTTAAAGAAGACATGGACAGTGGTAGTGATGAAAAATTAGACTATCAAAAACAAAGAAATGTAAATCAACACGGCAAGGTAGAAAGTAAGAAGAAATTTCCAAAGCAACATAAATGTGTTTTGACACAGAAACCCAATAAAGATTCAATATTAGTGCAACAATTATGGATGAAATTTTGAGAAACCATAGATCTCTTGATGGAAAGACATGTATTGGTTATGAAGGCATGAATGACAAAATATGTGAAAGTGATGAAGGATTCATTCCAAAGAAGCAAGGTGTATCTCAAAATAAACCTGATATATCCACAGAATGAGCTAAACTCAACTATGGCAATACTTTTAGTTACAAGAAAAAAATTTGCGTAGTAAAATGTTTGAGATGCAATCACACTGGCCACTGTAGCAAAATATTGTCATTATATGCGATGTTATATGTGTGATGGATTTGGATCCTAGTCCAAAATTTGTGCAAATAAAGTAAGACAACTGAAGATAAGTGTTTTGTATGTCATTGACAAGGAAAAGGAAAGATGTACTATACAAAGTCAAAGGAAATATTCGCACATCCAGTAATGGGTCAAGAAAACATCACAGACGAGTATAGATGAAGAAAAAACTAATTGATGCATGCCTTGTTGTCCATCAAAAGGTTAAGTGAGATCCTTGAATTCAAAACAAGGTTTAGTAGGAATTCAAGGAATAAGTTAGTCATTTGCTGCAGATAGAAATCATGTGAATTTAGTTATCTAATTAATGTCATATGCATATGTTATTTTATATATATGCAAGAATGTGTGGAATTATCATACATGAAATAATAAGAGAAAAGTATTGCTTGAACACACACAAGAATTCATAGAAACAAAATCCAGACTTGCATTATATTCGGAATGTGTTATTAGAAAATGAAGCTTCAAATCTCATGTTTCCAGAAAGAAATCATCAGTCCACGGATGACGTACAAAAAGGGAGAGTACAAATACACTGCAATCAAAACATGTCCATCAAAATTGCTCAGCAAATTGATTGGTGCACAAAATTGAAGTTGATTAAAGTCGAAGGTTGAAATTGATCGAGAGCTGTAGTTGAAGATCCAACCCTACATTATAATCAACATGTTTCTATGAAATATGAAGCTCTAATTCTATTTAAGATGACTCGATGAACTTTCAATGTTACGGAAATAGTTGCAGAGTTGAAGATGACATATTAACAATAGATTTCTCAACCTAAATCTCATTTAGAAGTTCAAAAGTTTGTTGATGCTACCACTCTAGGATATCAACCCTATTGCTCATATTGGATAGCTTATCTATAGCGTTTTAGTTAACTTGTGACTATTGGTACCAATGCATTTAATTGGACTCATGTATCTGATTTTTCAAACTCTCATATCTACTCGCATCCTTCCAAACTCTGATTGTTGCGACTGAACTGTTGAATAAAACTATCAATTGAACCATTGAATCTCTGCAAGTAGGAATACATAGTGACTGAAGAAGGAGAACTCAAAGCCACAAAAATCAAAACAAGTTCTACAGAGAATGAACCTGGGTGATGAACCAGGTAAATCCGCAGCTCACTTTTAGAATTAAAAGGTGGTTCTCCACGTGCTTGAAGAGTAGATTGAAGAGATGTTGAATAAAATGAAATCCATGCCCACGTGATTTTAAATGGTTATGGAAATGCCAGAAATTAATGTTTTGGAAAAAGGAAAAAAGGAAGAAATCAAATTCATCGATCCATGTGAACAAAATGAAGTTGCCAAAAATGTTTGATTATAAAAGTGACATATCAAAAATTTCCACACGAGTTAATGATCACATCATCTTGTTTCCATGCAAGCAGATGGACAACCATGTGTGAAAAGTCATGACAAGACTCTATGTAGATCACACTAATCAAGACGCAGACAAAATTAAAACTCGGTAATTGTTGTGGAGGAAAGTTTCCTATGGCTAGAGTTTAAGAGGCCATCAACATACTAGGGTTGAAAGAGATATGCATACAGTTCTGCAAGTATATATAAGAAAGATTCAGATAATATAATGGTTCATACCTTAGCCAAACGAAGGTTGATCCAAGCATCCCTTCAATCCTCCTCTTGCTCCTCTTGCTCCAAGAGACCTACAAAACAAATTATACCTTCCTATGAAAGGAGATTATGTTCAGTAAAACATGAAAACCTAAACTGATATACATCATCATATAATAATAATAAAATATTCAAACAAGAATTGAACAATGATTTGGGAAGAAGAAGGACATCACATCTTTATTAAACATGAGAGAAGTACAATGATACCTTCTCCAAGTCAGGAAGCTCATGAAACCTAGATCTGGTTTTCCTGCTTATCTTCTCCAAGGAACTCAACCTCCAAGCTCTGCAACACAAGGATGGAACTCTAGAGAAAAAGTGGAGGGAATGGGTCTCAATTACTCCAGTATAACAATGCAAAAGTTCAACTCCCCTGTCATGGACCTCTCTCCCTCTATTTATACATTTATGAAGAGTTAGGGTCGAATAGGGGTCAGTTACAACTTCCCAATTCAGTTCCATAACCTCCCAAACCACCCCTAATTCAATATTTTTCATATTTTTATTATTTTTTACCATTACATGATGTATTTTCATTTACCATGAATGAAGGCAGAGTTGCGACTAAAGGTGAACCTCGTGGGTATGCTTCATAAAAGTCATGAATGAGTCAAATATTCTCCTTTTTAGGATGTTTCTAGGGATTTCTAGGATTTGGAGTCTTTTGGTGAATTTTTCCTGACTTGAATACCTTTTCAATGGTCTAGAGAAGAGGTCAAGCAGGGTTACAGAACTATGGATATGGCTCCTCCAAGTTAGGTGTTTTTTCAATGACTTTCATTAAGTGTTGTCATGAAATTGTCAACATGTGACGAAATCATGGGAAAGTGGTCACAGGAAGAGAGTGTGTCATTTTAGGATATAATAGATTCCCCCTAATGTATGAGGTTAGATGGTAAGATAATATATGAAATACATTAAAAAAAGGAAACAACCGATTCATGGAGAGAGCAGAGAATCCAAGATCGAAAGGCTCGAATAGAGGTACCTGAAAGAGAGATAAATGTCAGACAAAACTTATCTATGGGACATACAGGTCCATATAAAAATCATCGCCATAAATATACAGTAGGATCCAACATGTGCAAAGCTTATGTAACTATCATGGTCGCTTAATATGCAAAAAGGTGTCATATCAAATCTAAAGGAGTCATGGCCACAAGTGAACAAGGTGGATCCATGCTCAATAGTCGATCATAGCCACAAAAATACAAGGTGGATCTATGTCTCAGCAAATTTCATATGAAGAATGACAAGATCTTGCGCAACACAAGAAAATAGAAAAAAATGGTGATGCTACTGTCGGCCCAAGGTATTCAATCCAAACCGCCCAAAGGTACTAATCCTAACCATGCGAATAAAGGAGTTGAAGTCAAACATGGAGGAAACTGTTTGATTATCGGTCACTAATCAGAACCTTTAACAAACATGAGGGAAACCACCAATAATGAAAATGGTCCTCAAGGCACCTAGTACATTCTAACAAGTGTGAATACAAGGTCTTGAAGTTGAACACCTGAAGAATTCGTCGAGTAGGAGACAGTAAGGTATTCCCACTACCTAGTAGTTAGGGAAATTTCCACTAATGACTGTAATCCCCAACGTACTGTCAGAAACTATAAATATCATTCCCAAAGCAAGATGTGTTGACGTCGGTAGGAAGAGATCTATTGGAAGAAAGGCATTAAGGCATCTCTCATCACCTAACATGAGGTAATTCAAAGACTGAGTGGATCTTAAATTGGTACAAAGTTTTACGACCAGAACCGTCGAAGACATAATGTAATGAACTGATACTAGGGAATGGCCGACACAAAAGGTCAAGGCAACTGCAGAATGACTGACAAAGGTTTAATACTTGAACAGTGAGCACGACACAAAATTTACTTAGGAATCTTTTGACACAAAAATGACCAACGACACAAATCTGTAATCTGGGAGACATTGAAAGATTCCCCATATAATTGGAAAAGAATACCAACTGGAGGAGTAAAAAAATTTGATTCAAAATAAGGTCAAAAAACTGAGACCCAATTGTCGATAAACTCCAAACTGGTGCTTTGTTCAAGGAGACAAGACTTGCTACCATGATGTAAAAAACATGTGAATGAACTTTACTTCCCTCTTTCTTATAATTTTTTAACGAGTCCAGGAAAGCAAACTTGGGACCTTCTTCATTTTTGACAAGCTCAAAGAAGAAACAGAAGAATGCCTGATAAAGCACTAGTTCATGGATTTTATGAGCCTGAATTAATGAATGCTCGACGGTGCCTTCATAGTTTTGAGAGTCTAAAAACTCCAAAGAAGACTCCATGTGGGTGATTTTTTGTAAATTTAGTCTCCTAAGTCCAAAAAAGTGTAAAACAATATAGAGGAGAACTCTCTTATTCCAAGAAAACTAAGATATTCCTTTTTTGTAGTTATTCGGCAAGGTCCAAAAAAGGGTTAAACTATCACCAGAGAGATGCTCCTTCATAAGTGAGTAGAACACTCTAGTTTTAACGAGTATGAAGGAAAGCAATATCACTAGTAAAGTTATATTTATTTATGAGAATGGTACGGACAACAGTAAACTCGATGATTTGTTCTTAGGGTTTAGTGAGCATGATAAGGACATAAAGTACGCTCAAAATATTTTTCAATTTCAGGTTCAAAGCACGAAAAAGAGAAAGCTAAGCTCAAAAAGGTTCCTTTTCCGTAAATTTAGTCCTCCAAGTCCAAAAAAGAGATAAACTTATGCTTGAAGATACTCTTCTCAATTCCGAAGAAAAGAGAGTGTTCCTTTTTCGTAAGTAATCCACATGGTCCAAAAAAGAGATAAACTACCACTGATGTGGATGATTGTTCAATTTACCTTAACGAGTCCGAACAAACAAGTTTACTCTGCAATCTAGTCAATTTTAAGGAGTCATACCATATATTAAATATAACTCCATATCTTTCCCATAAATTTTTAATGAGTCCGGAAAAGTCAACTCATGACCTCCTTACTTTTTTTAACGAGCTCGAAGGAGAACTAAAAGAATGCTCTAAATGCGCGGAGACGAGTATCAGAGGTAGGTGAAACTAGTTCCAAGTGCAAGGAACCGAACTAAGCATAATGCAAGGAACATGAGCAAGATAAAGACACTCGAGGAACGTCTCCTCAAGGAAAAAGGTGTCAAGTTGCAAATCCAAAATGGTACAAGGATGAGCGATGATGAAATAAAAGATGAGGCCGACTTATATAACAAGCTGAAAACATGGAAGTCGACATCGGGCTCATAAGCGCAATAAGGGTACATGCAATTGCAGTTATAGCTTGAACAGCAAGGCAAGGTCATAAACAGTTGTGAATCCGACTACAAATCCTGTCTCCAAGAAACAACAGCATCATAATCACATTCAGAAGAAAAGATCTGATGCAGGTCACTTTGGTAGAAACACATGCAACTTTGTTATCTTCTACAAAAGGTGTAGTTAAGGAAGAATAAACAAAAGATGACTCTATAGTGACAAGATCTGAGGGTTCATGATCAATAAGATCAACCTTAGAAGAAGAGAAAAAATCAATAAAGGAGATAGAGTCTACATGAACAAACTCAGTATCATAGGAGTTGAAAAATTCATAAGAAAAATCAAACTCATCAGGATCACTGACTTGTTGTTCGATGGGATAGTTAAAAGACTCAATAATACCAACATAAGAAGAATGATCTATGGGAAGGTCAATATTACTAAGAAAATAGTTACAACTAAACCAACATCCAAAATAAGGTTAGGCTGTATCAAAGACACTAGGAATACTTCGTCAGAAGGAAGTAGACCATCCCAGATAAGACATATATCTAAACTTTCAATTGGATCAATAGAGTGGAGAGCAGGCTCCACGGTATATATAGAATGGATCACCTGGTCAATTGTTGGGACCGAGTCCCAAGAAAGTAAACATGAAAACGAAGGCTTCTCCTCAGTAGAAATTGAACGCGAGGGATATGAGGCCACATAGCTCACTTGTGGCGGGGTAGTGTCTATCGAGACACTGGGAATCAATAAATAAAATACCTCATCTCTAGTTGGGTCAGGAGAGGGATCAAGAAAATCCAACTGATCAATAGTGAAAATTTATTTGCCATGATTAAAGTACATTACACGAAAGAACGTTGACACCACAGCCTGCATAGCATAAACATAATCATGCCCGATGAGCATATTGAAGTCCAAGGTATCCTCTATCACCATGAAGTCAACTAAGACGGTATTCCCACCCAAAGTAACAGGTGTTTGAGCAAGAATTCCCAAGGCTATACTACTTCTTCTATCAAATTCCAGTAACTAACTAGTTTTTGACACAATGCTGGGAGATCCCATGCATTTCCAAGCATGAGAAGAAAAGATACTAACTGAGGCTCCTTCATCAACAATACAACGAGAAATCATGTATTGTCCAACTTTGACCTTTATCTGAAAAGGTGCATCAAAAGGAAGGTGCGACTCAACTAGGCTATCCCAATAAAAGGAAGCAATCCGAGAGCTTGGTGGGGCTTCATCTAAAATGAGTTAGTTCCCCCTTGTTCAGTAAGTTCTAAACTAGAAGTGAAGAAAATGTGACTAGCAGACACTTCACTCTCTAAAAGAAGAGTGGGATTGGTCGATGATGGAATCGATTCAACCGCTTCATGAAAGTCATTCTCCGAAGGGAGAGTGAGATTGACCAAATATGGCAGTGGTTCAATCACATAAGTATCACTCTTCAAAATAAGAGTAGGGTGAACCAAATACTGGGAAGGTTTGACCACTTGATCAACCAAAGTTTGAATAGGTGGTTGAGAAACTATAGTTTGTTCAGGAGAAGGAAAATCTTAAGTCTCAGACAACACTCTTCGCACCTCTACGATAGAAGGGCACTGGTGAGTAAGATGATCTCCCTCACATAGCTTACAAGGCAACTTAAGTTTTCAATTCGACCGACCATTTTTCTTAACGATGTCAATATGACTAGTAGTGGATGACTGTTTACCCCCAGCATGATCATCAGAGGCTGGGTGTCCAAACTGAATAAGAAATATTGGTTGTTGATAGACTTCAAGACGTTCAAAAATAGGATGACCTTGGAACCAAACTCTTTGTACCTCTATGATGGCATGGAATTGATAATTAAGGTGGTCCCCCTCACAAAGCTTACAAGGAAACTTGGTCTTATGTTTCAAATGGTTATTCTTTTCAACAGTGTCAACATGAATCGCAGTGGCTAACTGATTACCCTCAACATGACCTACATAGGCCCATAGTTTTCCCCCATCATGACCATCAGAGGCTGATATACTGGTTCCAACATGACCTGCATATTTTAGACGAGTAGGATCAACATGCTTCGTAGAGGTTGAGTGTGTGCCCCTGACATAACCTGCAGAGCCTGGGTGGTTGGGTCCAACATGGCCTACAAAGGTTGGAGGATCTTTCCCAGTAGGACTTGTAGAGGTTGGGTAAATGGATCCAACATGACCTACAGAGGTTGGATGGGGAGGTTCAACTTGACTTACAGAGGTTGAATGGGTTTCCTCAGCATGAAATGCATAGGCTGAGTGACTATATCTAACATGACTTGTAGAGGTTGGATGGTGAATATAAACTTGATGTACAGAGGTTGAGTGCTTAGATCCAACATGTGTTAGATTTTATCATTCAAGCTAGCATTATGATCTTAGGATCTTTGACTGAGAGAATAACATGTACAGCAATAAGACACAAGATACAAGAGACACAAAGAATTTTCCTCGGGGAAACCATAAAGGAGAAAACCCCGCAAATTCCTCAGAGATAGAATCAGCACCAAAAGTAAAACCCAAAAACATAAAGATGATCTCCCGACAGCAGTAGTCTCTCTCTTGTCCCAACAACTTCTCCTCTCACTCATGCACACCAATGAGTAAGTGTGTGTGTGATAAATAGAGATACTCACTCTCTATTTATATTCTTTCGTTCACTTGAAACCCACTCCAACATGTCGGCCTCACTTAATAATTACTTACTAGACCCGACATATCTAGGAGTGTCTAATAACCCTAGTGCCCCACAACTTGTGGGGACTTTGCCTCCTCTGACCAACAAGGAGGGTTATCCTTAACACAACGGTGGGGACTATTGCCCTAAATTACAATGACTCACCTAGGGTCGAATTCTCTAGGATAGTCTAATAACCCTAGGGCCCCACAACTGTGGGTACTTTAACCCTCGACCAATAGGAGGTTTACCCACAATGACTTGACATGACTTGTTTACATTATGGAAACTTCCCAGAATAAACATTGGGGTATGAAATGACTCAATTACATTACAGACACATCCTAGAATAAACATCGGGGTACAATACCTAAGATATACAGATGAATGCATTCCGAAGTTACAAATACATCAACACTCCCTCTTAACTAGGAAGGTATTCTCTCGACACAATTTATCAGTACAAGTATTCTTATATGTATCATCTGCATCATCATCGAGTCCTCATCATATTCATCTTCAAGTTATCTCCATCTTCAAGTCATCTTCATCTTCAAGCCATCTTCATCATCGGATCTGGATCATCACTCGATCTGGATCATCATCACTGGATCTAGATCATCACTCGATCTGAATCATCATCACTGGATCTGGATCATCACTCGATCTGGATCATCATCACTAGATCTGGATCATCACTCAATCTAGATCATCACAGGTGCTATCTCATGATTCTTCTCATCACAGGAAGTTCTACAGAGCCAGCCCTTTTTCATGTTGGTTGTAGGCCTAGCCTCCATGTAGGTCTTCTTCCAGCACTTATATCTGACCCTAAGTCAAAATGGCTTGCCCAACACTTATATCTTATCATGTAGGAACCAATCCTATAATCATATCAGAAAGGCATGCCAAGCACTCACATCTGACCATGTGGAAACACCTCCCACAACCCTGTCAGAAAGGCCCAACACTCACATCCGTCAACCAATGTCAGAAAGGCTTAGCACTTACACTCAGCCATGTGAGGAACCAATCCTCCATGCTAAAATGATTTGCACTTACATCTGACAACCAATGTCAGAAAGGCTCAGCACTTATACTCGACCATGCAAGGAACCAATCCTTCATGCTGAAAGGGCTCTACACTTACATCTGACAATCAATGTCAGAAGGGCTCTACACTCACATATAATCTTGTAGGAACCAATCCTACAGTCATATCAGAATGGCCCTCACTCCCAAATTGATATTTCCTGGTAACTAACCAGGTGCCTCCATTCCAAGAATGGCATTCATCACTTACTTCTGATCATGTAGGAACCAATCCTATAGTCACATCAGAATGGCTCAGCACTCACATCTGACATGTAAGGAACCAATCCTCTCACCATGACAGAATGGTTGAGCCCTTACATCTAACCATGGAAGGAACCAATCCTCTCACCATGTCAGAATGTCTCTAGGTCTCATCATCTCCCCTTGGAGGGAACCTTGATCTAGAGAACACCAAGCTTCTCCCTGAAGTACTCGAACTTCACCCTAGCCAATGGATTCGTCAACACATCCACTATCTGTTCATCCATCACAACATATTGTAGCTTCACTGCTCCCCTCTGCACCATATCCCTAATATAGTGATACTTGATCTCGATATGCTTCGACTTGTCATGGAACACTGGATTCTCTGACAACTTCATGCAACTCTGGTTGTCACAATGTATACAAGTAGCATCCATCTGGAGATCAAATAAATCAAACATTAGCTTCCTCAGCCATACTGCCTCAGAACTAGTTGAACAAGTTGTGACATACTCTACTTCAGCTGTACTCAGTGCCACACAGGATTGCTTCCTGCTAAACCAAGAGATCACACCTGATCCCATACTGAAGCAACACCCTGAAGTGCTCTTCCTATCGATGGCACTGCTTGCCCAATCTGAATCAACATAACCCTCCAGGTTAATCTTTTGTTTTGCCTCATACTTGAGCCCATAATCAACTATACCCTTCAGGTACCTCAGAATATGCTTTGCAGCAATCAAGTGAACATGTCTCGGATCTGTCAAAAACTGGCTCAAGGTGTTCACAGCAAAGCAAATATCTAGTCTCGTGTTCGTCATGTACATCAAGGACCCAATCATCTGATGATACATCGTGGCATCAACCGCTTCTGATGAAGCATCACTTAATAGCTTCAATTTCGATGCCATAGGTGTGGTCATGGCCTTGCAATCCATCATCCTAAACCTCTTCAGGATCTCTACTGCATACTTCCCTTGTCCCAGGGATATTCTGCCACACCTCCATGCCTAGAAAATAGTGCATCGACACATAACAAGAGCATCGCTAGTCTTTCACCTTGAACCTTGAAGCAAAGGTTGGAATCCACTTTACTCTCAGTAAAGCCTTAAGTCATCAGCAATCTATCCATCCTGTCATACCATGTCGAACCTCGTGATCTTCTACAGTCACTCCCTATGAAGCATCATACTCCCTCTGTCTTCCGTACTCTATGCAATGAAACATTCTTTACTCGAGTGACAAGTAGCTTCCTCTACATCTAGGGTCATTGCATACTAAGATCCTCTATCTTGAAATTTTTCAAAAGTTCATCTCACACCCATCTGTGAGCTTGTCATCCTCTATCAACCTTGTAGCACAGGTTCAGATCTTTATCAAGCTCCTTATGTATGTGTTATCCCATGGGTGTCTTCTGAACTCCTACAAGGCCTTCTTTCATTTGCACACATGATTCTGCTTGTCATGTGTCTCAACTCCCACTGGTTGCAAATGTCTCTTCGTATTCTACGCCTTCCTTTCATGAGAAGCCTTGTGCTATGAATATTGCCTTGTATCCCACGATGTTTCCATCTACTGCATGATGGAACTACGAACTTCCCTTCATGTATCAATACTGCCTCCTAGACATCATTCTTCTTGAACTGGTCTTCCCTTTCTTCTTGGTTACTTCTTCATAGCCCGAAGGTTCTGTATCAATGATGTCACTGCATTCATCATATTATTATTCATCTTGAACTGTCGTCACTTGTTCTTGGGAACAAGTCTCATTCTTCTTCTCTTGTAGGCGATTATGTATGTGATCTTTCCTACAAGTCAAATGCATTTGTATGGTTAGAAATATTTCATAAGGAATATTCATACTGGCAAGTTCTTATGCATAAATATATGATCATGCAACTACTTTAGCCAATACAACATTCATCCATATCTCACGGAAACTTTTCTAGATGCCTTCCATCTCTACCAAGACAGCATTGAGATTGTGCACTAATCCAACATGTCAGCAAAGAGGTTTCATTCTAGATAAGTAGCAATGGAGAGTTGTATAGCACCATGAGCTACTTACCCATCACATACATATTAGTAGTATATTGTCATTAATGCAAACATTCTATCATGCATAATACATTAACTGAATATAAAAAAATGCAAAACAAAACAATATCGTGAAATGACAATTGAATACTTATCTTTATTTGTTTCATGGGTAGACTCCTTCTTGAGCCTTCAGCTTCATTTTCTTCTTCATTCATAATAGCATCGTTTCTTATCCAAATGCTAGGGTGGATAAGAGGTTCTTCAAGAGTTGAGAACTTCATATTCCTCATCGTGTGAGGTATCTTATTTGGATGGTGAGAGCTTGATCTTCAGTTGCTCCCATCTTCTCTTACTGCTTCAAGTTGTTATTTGATTTGAGAGACCCTTGTAAAGTATAACTGTATGGTCTCTGCATTCTGGATCTTCACATTCTTCAACTGGTTTCTTAAGGTCATATTCTGATTTATGTTCTTCCCTTCAAATAGCTTGGTCAAGGAATCAAACATCTTCAGTGTCTTTAGGGAAGACACTTGTGGTACAAGGTGATCCATGACTGAATCAACAATGATCTTCTTGGCCTTGACCAAGTTCTTCTTATGAAAGGATTTTAGCCTCATCTCCCTTTGGAACTGGAACCTCTCTACTTATGTATATGTCCAATTCATTTTCTTCAGACATATCAACTACTTCCATGCTTGGAAGTTGTCAACTTCACCAATATTATCATCAAGATGATGTGATAGATCACTTTGAAATGAGAACCTCAAATGAAAATAGCAAAATATTAGATCTTACTGATTTCAGGTGTCCGTCCTCGGTTCCGGAGCTGGCTGATCTAGGGTTTGTCAGAGAAACCCTAATTTTCAAAACTTGGAATCTTTTAGATCTGATTGGATAGAAATATATATCTCTTCAAGTTGAGCTGTCCAATGTACTCCTTTTCTAAAAACAGTGGAGGGAAGCTACCAGAATAGGAAGCCCTAGTTTCCCATTTTCTTCTGCAGAAATGTTTGTTACTGTTTCTACAGTATCTCTGAAATCACTGCTCCTATGTGCCTGAAAATTCGCACTGAGGTAGCCTAGAAGGTCCCTATTCCAACACCATATGTTTCATCAGAATTGGTTTCACCAATTGGGACCCATGATCATTTGCCCAAGGTGACCTGTTACAGGACTGTTCAACATAGTGAAGTTGTAAGGACTGCCACGTGTCACTGTTTCATCTTCTGGGTCTGAAACTTAGACCAAAGAAATTAAATTCTGTTAAATTTATGGAACATATTCAGAAATTTAATTTGGACCTTTTTAGCGCAATATATATCAATTCTCCCCAGGCATCCTGTTTAGGGATGAATCTAGGAAGAGGCTGGAACCCTAACTTGGAGGGATCATATCTCCCAGAATATAGTGAATCTGAGGCTAAATTTTGGGTACAGGGTAAAACAAGATTTTATATTCATCATTTCAAAGTTTCAATTCCTGATCCTTCTCCAATACCGAGATATATCGAATGCACCAAAACTTAGCAGTTTTAGTATTTAGGGTTTTTCCAGCTCGGGGTCAAACTAGGGTTTGACTTTCCTGAAGTTTCACCCAACCAAAAATCCTTATCCAGGTCTCTAAAATTATATTTTTATGAGGATATAAATTCTATTCCAGGCTCACTCAAAAAATTCCTCTTCTGTAAGAAGCCCTAATTTCCTACACCAAAAACTGAAAATGCTCGGAATCGAATTCTGCTTCAACAGAAAGATGCGCCCTTCAATGGAGAGTCATCCTAGCATACTTTTGCTAATGGATTGAGCAGATAGACCCAAAAAATAATAATTCCTAGCTTCTATAGCTGCACAATGTCTTCTTCTCAGGTTAGCTCTGATACCATGTTAGATTTTTATCATTCAAGCTAGCATTATGATCTTAGGATCTTTAACTGAGAGAATAACATGCACAGCAATAAAACACAAGAGACAAGAGACATAAAGAATTTTCCTCGGGGAAACCATAAAGGAGAAAACCCTGCAACTTCCTCAGAGATAGAATCAACACCAAAAGTAAAACCCGAAAACATAAAGATGATCTCCTGACAACAGTAGTCTCTCTCTTATCCCAGCAACTTCTCCTCTCACTCATGCGCACCAATGAGTGAGTGTGTGTGTGTGATAAATAGAGAGACTCACTCTCTATTTATATTCTTTCGTTCACTTGAAACCCACTCCAACATGTCGGCCTCACTTAACAATTACTTACTAGACCCGACATCTCTAGGAGTGTCTAATAACCCTAGTGCCCTACAACTTGTGGGGACTTTGCCTCCTCTGACCAACAAGGAGAGTTATCCTTAACACAACGGTGGGGACTATTGCCCCGAATTACAATGACTCACCTAGGGTCAACTTCTCTAGGATAGTCTAATAACCCTAGGGCCCCACAACTGGGGGGAGTTTAACCCTTGACCAATAGGAGGGTTACCCACAATGACTTGACATGACTTGTTTACATTATGGAAACTTCCCGGAATAAACATCGGGGTATGACATGACTCAATTACATTACAAACACATCCCGAAATAAACATGGGCGTATAATACATAAGATATACGGATGAATACATTCTGAAGTTACAAATACATCAACAACATGACCTGCAGAGGTTGGATAGGTGCCCCCATCATGAACTGTGGAGGCTGGGTGGTGAGTTTCAACTTGACCTGCAGAGGTTGAATGGGTTCCCCCTTGCTTTTGAATGTTCTTCCTATTCTTCCTTCTTTTACTCCTTTTAGACTATCGGTTACTAGTATCAGTACTTTCACCGCATGAGGTAGAAGGAGGAGAGGCAGCTACAGGTGAAGGGGGGCCATTTTTTTTATTCCCTTGATATAAGGAGGTTACCTAAGAAGCATCAGGGGAATTCAAAATAGTTGGAATGGAAAACAACTACACTGGTATCCCTAGGCTGAATTCAGGAAGATTCAAGGTGATTATCAAAGGAACACCAAAATTCCCTATGAGAGGAATAGTACAAGAAGGTCCCAGCATGGGGATCTCTTGGTTGGTGTTCATAGGGTTGTTATCCATAGTTTCAGACAAAAACACTAAGTATGAGGTCGACAAGAAACAAACAGTACAAAGAACACACCACTAGCAGAAAATGCCTAAGTATCAAACCAGGAAAACAAATATGCCTTCCAAAGGAAAGTCTGGGATGATGAGGGCCCAGAACTAACCAGTGAAGGAAGGAGAGTAGTTACTTGGAATCTTGTGAAGAGTTCTCTAGGTGCAAGCAGTAGAAGCAACCAACCACCCTCCCAAATTTTCAACCGATGTTACCTTCCAAGTCTACCCTAGGAGCACTGGAAATAACCTTCCAATGTCGCGTGTGTAATATCCTAGAAGATAAGATACTAAGGCTACCAAAATCATGGAGAAAATACAGTGGAACAGTCCTCAGTCCAGCCGATGCACATGGGCATGGTAGCTAAGCCCGAAACTAGAGTAGTACCAGGCACCACACTGGGCCAGGAAGAGGTATTGGGTAAATCCCCAAATGTGCAACAACTCTGGTGTATGCTTTATAGAGAAGAGGAGGGGTATCCCAATAGCTCAGTATCGCACGACCTCATGCTTGAATCCTATGTGAGAGGAGCTTTCCGGTGTCTTTCTCAATGAAGTTGGATTTCCTAAAGGATAGGAGACTATGTTTTAGTTTCAAGTTTTGGGCAGTTAATATGTCCCTAACCCAAAACACTAGCCTAGACTAGTGTGTGTCGTCCCTATAAACAAACAATTCCTAATAAATTTTAGATATTTAAATGTTCATTTTAAAGGACTGTCGATAACTCAAAGGGGGTAGCAGAGGTGAAACCAATGGTGTTTTGACTCAATGTTGAAACAAGATGACTAAGAAAAGAGAAATGAAATGAAAAAGCAAAAACTATTCTCTTTCTTTTTCAAACTAAAAACTTGAAAGCCACAAAAGAACAACGTCTTTAATATTTTTTTAAGAATAATGACATGCAATGCATTAAAGACAAAACCCTAATCTACATCCATATTAAAAAACTTATATTTTCTTTTTATTTTTCTTTTATAAATGCAAAATAAAAACTTACCTAAAAACTAAAGTATGCAGATAACAAGAACAAAGCAAAAGGAACTACACCATATAACCACCAAAAAGACTCTAGACTTCCCTAGAGTCAGTGTAAACCCTACTTGGAAAGGAGGCTTGCATAAGATACAAGCCCACTACTTTGGCATGGTCAAGTTAACCAACAAGGAAAGAAGGAAACAAAGACCAATAAGCTTCTGGAATCAGACAAAGACCACTAACAGAGGCTAACCAGAAACATAATCCAAAAGTCAAACCAAGCAAAGGGGGTGGGGAAAAGAGCAAAGAGAAAACAATAATTCTAAAAAAGGACTTACCACATAGATAAAAATTGCCTAACAGAGATGAGATTGACTCCCTAGATTCATGCAGATGCATAGGACTCTAAAATCCCTCCCAAACAGGCCTCAAACAAGAGAAAAAACCACTAAAAAAGATGAAAAAGGTTGTTTTAGGGGCACTCACGCATTTCCCTATTGACAGGGAATTATTCATTCACAATTTTATAGTAATGTAGGTCGTGAGTACATCCCAAAATCGCTATTGTTGAGTCTGCAGGTCACGAATGGGTGGAAAAGGCCCAAAAAATGACAAAAACTACCTTCGGAAGGCATGGGAGGTATTCTATCGGGATGAAAAGGTGTACCTAAGTGGAAAGAAGGACCTGAAACCTTATAAAATATTGGAAGAAACACAAAGAAACCCCAAATAGACAAGGCTCTCCCTAGCAGAGTCGCCAATTCTGTTGTAGAGGAAAGTTTCCTATGGCTAGGGTTTAAGAGGCCATCAACATACTGGGGTTGAAAGAGAGATGCATATAGTTCTGCAAGTATATATAAGAAATATTCAAAGATTATAATGGTTCATACCTTAGCCAAATGAAGGTTGATCAAAGAAACCCTTCAATCCTCCTCTTGCTCCTTTTGCTCCAAGAACCTGCAAAACAAATTATACCTTCCTCAAACCACATAGACTATATGAAAGGAGATTAAGTTCAGTAAAACATGAAACCCTAAACTGATATACATCATCATATAATCAAAACAAATATTCAAACACACATTGAACAATGATTTGGGAAGAAGAAGAACATCACATCTTTATTAAACATGAGAGAAGTACAATGATACCTTCTCCAATTCAGGCACCTCACAAAACCTTGATCCGGTTTTGTTGCTTCTCTTCTCCAAGGAACTCAGCCTCCAAGCTCTGCAACACAAGGATGAGACTCTAGGGAAAAGGTGGGGGAAATGGGTGCCAATTCCTCCAGCATAACGATGCAAAAGTTCAAGTCCCCTCTCATGGACCTCTCTCCCTCTATTTATACATTTCTGAAGAGTTAGGGTTGAATAGGGGTCAGTTACAACTTCCCAAATCAATTCCATAACCTCCCAAACCACCCCTAATTCAATATTTTTCATATGTTTATTATTTTTTACCACTACATGATGTATTTATGGGTACCCTAAGGCTGATTCCTGTGTAGAGGTGAAACTCGTGGGTATGCTTCACAAAAGATGCGAATGGGTCAAAGATGCTCATCTTTAGTGTGTTTTTGGCCATTTACAGGATTTGGAATCTTCTGGAGAATTGTTCCTGACTTGAATTATTTTCCAACAATTTATATAAGAGGTCAAACAGAGTTACAGAACTCTATATATGGCTCCTCCAAGTTAGGTTTTTTTTAGTGACTTTCATGAAGTGTCGTCATGGAAGTGTCTGCATGCGACGAAATCATGGGAAAGTGGTCACAGGCATAGAGTGCTTCATTTTGGGCTATAATAGTAATCTAAAGACATAGAAAGGAAACATGCATGAACAACAATTTGTGGCCCAAATCAGATGCAGAAGGGATTATCTGCCAAAGTGTAGAATATATGGCATGAAATGAGAAGAACATTGCCAATGGGATTTGATTCTTAATGACATCATTTTCCATTGATATTAAATGGGGAGAATAAAAGAAGAGAAAAATGATAATAAATTCAAAATCAAAGAAAATCAAGACTGATAAATGAGGAATTGAAATTGAAGACAGGATATGTGCAAAAGAACAAAGTAAAAGGCATGAACACAAGGGGATCCTTTTGTGCACTGAAGGAGAGATCATTTTCAAGGAGATATCAAAGGTAAGTTCATGTTGACATCAATGAAAAAGGGGGAGATTTTTGAAACTCTATGTTTTCATTGATGTCAAAGTATGCATCAACCATCTTGATGAAGGTTTAGTGTCAAAAGATAAAGATGTCAAAGGATGCACCCACAAGCTTGATAAAGATTTGATGTCAAAAGATAAATATGTCAAAGGACGAATTAAAAAGCTTGATAAAGATATCAAAGAATGAACATTGTTGAACCCTTATGTTGTCATCTAGTTTTCTTAGAGTATGATGTCAAACACATGAGATGAAGCTGAAAGAAATTATGTATAAATTCATCAAGCCAAGCTTCTCTCTGTACAAAGCGAGTTTGAAGAAACACATAGAGAATAAATGTGGAATATTAGAGAATGCACAAATCTCACCAAGGCATGCGGCATATCTGCACGCATATCACCAAATTAATGGTCGTTAGTGCACAAAACCCCACAAAGATGAATTTCCAAAGGACACACGCCTACGCAAAACTAATATGGTGATTAATTTATTCAAGAAGCAATCAATATGGGGCATTATTCATGTAAAATAAATTTCAACTTGCGAACACATCTCTTGAACTAGAAAAAATATAAATAAGCAAGATATGGAAGCATTAAGGCCAACTTGTAGTGGGAATACTTAAACACGGTCTGTTTTGAGGAAAGCTTCGAATCCTTGGGGTATCAATGGTTCATTTATCATAGAAAAAATATATGTAGCAGAGTCGAATTACATAGATACAAAGAAGATGAATAGTAGTCAGTGCTCAAAGCAGCAGGATACCCGGAATCAGGATGTGCAAAAGCTGCAATCTATAAATGATGCAGATCGCACAATCGTCAAAGTGACGGAGTCTTGTGGAATCATAGATATTCAGAGATTCTAAATACAAGATTCGCAAAGAAAACACGTTCATAGGTTGTGTATTGTTGAAATGCATATAACCAAAAGATAAGACAAATATAATGCATAGATAAGAGAAGCTACAGTAGTCGCAAATTGAAAAGTCGCACATTGGAGACAAAGGTAATTGTTGATTTTGATTTTCATATGATACAAAAACACTTTCATATCAGGGAGGTAGGTAGGGGCAAGGAAAGGGAGTCACAGATTCCTTCTAGTTGGTGCTGGTAAAACAATCAAGGAGCCACGACTTCCTTCCAATTGGTGTTGGTAAAATAATTAGGGAGTTAGAGCTTCCTTCTAGTTGGTGCTGATAAAATAGCCAGGGATTCAAAGCTTCCTTCTAGTTGGAGTTGGTAAAACAATTAGGGAATCATAAATTTCTTCAGTTGGATTTGGTAAAACAATCAGGGGGTTTCATCCTCCTTCCAGTTGGTGATATTAAATATAATTGGGAGTTTGTACTTCCACTTAGTTACAGCTGAAGAAACTAAGATCTCAAATTTCAATAGGTTGGTGCTTAAATTCTATGAGTTGGAGCTTGCACAAAAGGGACATATATTTATTCAGGTTGGTGCCTGAAGTTCAACAATTTGGTGCTTGCGCAGATAGAAGTCTTTATAGGTTGGTGCATGTAATCAACAGGTTGATACTTGCATACTAGGATGCTGCATGAGTGAGTTGGTGCTCATAATTGAAGATTGGTGTCTTCCACTGATGTAATATTTTTATACATAGATACATACATACATACATACATACATATATATATACACAATATTACTTTATAGTTTTTTCTGTGTAGTTATTGTGCTGATTTTTATTTCTGTAGAAAATGTTAGAAAGTGTAAATTTTAATAAGTGGTAAAATTGTTATACTTTGTGCAATATAATGAGTCAACCCCCCCTCCCCTCTCAGTATATAATAATTCCAACACATCGGTAGTGCAATTTAGTACATGTGTGATATTTTTGGCGTGGAAATTGCACATATGAATGGTGCGATCATACATCCTTGACTATATGACAACTCAAATGATGAGTTTAGGGAAAGTCCCCTAATTTAACCACAAAGAAAAAAATTATATATTAAATTAACAATTTTTAAAACAAATTTCAAAATGAGAAAAACATTAAATGAATCCCATTAAAAATCAACTATTACAATTAATCGAAGAAGAGCGTTGTATCTGAGATAGAAGTATAGGTAGTGCATTACAATTATTTGTGAGTATGTGTGAGAGATTTTTGCATGACAAGTACACATATGATAATGGTGTGATTAAACATCCTTGAGTGTATGATGAATCAAATGAGGATCTGAGAGATAGAGTATGTGTGAGAGATTTTTGCATGACAATTACACATATGATAATGGTGTGATTAAACATCCTTGAGTGTATGATGAATCAAATGAGGATATTAGGGAAAGTACCCTATTTGTTCCATAAAACAAACAATTTATAAAACATAATTTCAAACTGAGTAATACATTAACATGAATCCCGTTGAAAATTAAAAATACAATTAACAAATGTTTTTTTGTCTTATGCCCCAAGGGGACATATAAGGGTAATCCCAATGCAAGATGTCTCTTATAAGAAGTTGGTGGTCTATGAAAGTTATAGTTTATTAACAACTTTTCATTAGGAGACAAACTACATATTCCATGTACAACAACAAATATGGATGCTTTCCTTTTAATAAAGAAATCTTGGTCATTGAAGTGTTCCTTAAATGAACAATTTGTTGAAAATAAAGATCACCTAAAACTATTTATGAACCCTACAATGTTCCCATCAGTGCATGGAATACCATCTATCCATAACACGTTCATCGTATTAAGCTTTCTATAAACATAACCATGCATGCCCGTACTATACATGGAAATGCTATGCTTGTATTTAACAATATTCAAGTAAGATGACCAAAAATAGATAGGACCACAAAATGGAATAAATTCTATTGACAGATTGGGAAGAACGAGTACATGTGAAAGGATAAACAACCTAAGATTTGCAGGATCTATATTAGATTTGGAAATCATAAAACGATTACCAAAAAACAAGAATTCGGTTCCAACATCTGGAACAAGTAAAGAAGATTGGCAAACACCTTACAAAGTGCAGTTGTAAGAAGTTTGATATTTAATTCGCAAATTCACAGGAAGGGAGAAATCACTGCTACCCTCCAACAATAGGATGGACCTTAGTGTGTACTTTGACATATTTACTGTTATCAACCCAAATGGCATTTCTCCGTCCGAGTGCCGACATTCCATATGTTGGTACACAAAAGGACATTGTAGGATTGAAGTTTGCCTAAACACTATAGATGGGCATGACATGAGATGCATTTATCCTTCAACCAGCTTGCCATTTTATTTGTCTAAGTGTTGATTGTTGTACGCAACTCCATTGAAACTCATGTACATACGTGAATGTTCCTGTTGACAACTTGCATACTATACGTGACTCTTCTCATTGCAACCCGAGTACAGATCTATACACGGGTTTCCTTTAAAGCAACTCGCGTGTTATACGCGAGTTGCCTATATTAATATTCGCGTACATATCCATTCGACATTAAAAAATTTAAATCACGATTAATGGAGATTAGTTGAGCCCTAATCATTAACCATCTCAACTGTCTCAACCTCCTCAACCTTCGAAACTACTCTATTTCCCAAAGTATAAATAGAGGCCTTGGGGAGGGCATTAAGGAATGAATTTTGGAGAGCAAAGTTATGTTGGTGGTATATCTTCAGAAGTATTTGGAGCAGCAGAACTCATATTCCTTTGGTTGCAGAGGAGTCCTTGTCTCAGGCGTTGGGTTGTACACTTATCTCATTCATTGATTGTTAATAAAGAGAATTATTCTTCCAACTCTGTGTTGAGTCTTTTTCATGTATTAGGGTCGATGAATATATTTTATTAAGCACTATAGATGTTGTTTATCTAACCTGTCATATACATGTATAAGATTGTACTTGGAGAATTTACTCTTTGCAGGTGAAGGAGGTGCATCCCTGAAAGCTTTGGAGAGAAGCAGAACGGAAGAAGATCAAGCTTGGATCAACCGTCGGTAATCGGGTGAGTCCAATATTTCTTCCTATTTTCTTTTTGTACTTAGCTAAAGCTAACTGTATTCAAGTTTTAGAAGTAAGTTGGTAACCCCAGACCCTAGGTTACAAGGGTGTTTATTCCTGAAAAAAATTTACTCTCAACTCGTATATATTTTTGGATCCTCTAGTATAGATGTGTTGGGTGGCATTCATGTCATACTTTGGATCACAAAAACTTTCAGTTGATTTAACATAAGCAAAGGGGTTCATTAATTCAGGACAAGACTGTAAGTTTTAAACCTGTGCAGAGAAGAAAAGCATACAGATTCTTTTAAGCAAAATAGAGATGACAACACATCATTCACACATAAACATAGAGATTTAGAATGGAAACCCTTCACCGGGAAAAACCAGAAAACCTTGGAGCCACACCTCCTATATTCTCTTCATTACATTATGAATCCTCACAATACAAAATATAGGTATTTCACAACATCCAAAGACCCTAATCTGTTAACCCGAATTAGAAAAAGACTCCAAACCCTTAGTTGGGATTAAGTTACATATTTTTAGACAAATTCTAAAAATAGCCACAAACAACTATAAATAGCCAAAAATATTTGCTCGTTGCGCTCACATCGGAAATGGCCTCACGGCCGTTTTCATCGAAGGTGCTTTTGGTATCGTCGAGCTGCATTGCTGACATGCGCACCTCCCCTCCATACACACATGCAAAGAATATAACATATACCCAACATTATCCCACTTGTTGTTTCCTTTGCATAACAATGAGTCATGTATTCATAAAGTCACAGGTTCAGGGCATCAATGCCCATAGATTCTCTACACCAAGAGAACTTCTCTGTACTAATAGATTGTTTTAATGAGTCTACAACATTTTTCATAGTGTCAACCTTCTCCAGAAGCACCTTCTTGTCTTTAACCATATCTCTCACAAATTGATATTGCACATCAATATGCTTTGTCTTAGCATGATAAGCAGGGTTATGTGCCAGGAAGATTGCACTTTGGCTATCACAATCTAACCTTACACCTTTCTGTACAAACCCAATACCTGATCACAATATTTGCAACCACATAGCTTCTTTGCTTGCATGAGTGGCTGCCATGTATTCAACTTCTGTAGTTGAGAGTGCAACTACAGCTTGTCTCTTGCTCATCCAACTGATAGCTCCTCCAAATAGGTTAAACACATACCCACTTTTAGATCTTATATGATCAATGTCTCCAGCCCATTCTGCATCAACAAATCCATGTACATTTATTACTTTGTTTGGTCCAGGTCTTCCTTGGTAGCAGATTGCATAATCTGTGGTGCCACACAAATATCTGAAGACCCTCTTTACAGCTATCCAATGCTCCTTTCCTAGTTTTGACATATATCTGCTCAAAACTCCCACTGCATGAGCAATTTCTGGTCTTGTACAGACCATTGCATACATCAAACTACCAATTGCACTGGCATATGGAACCCGTGACATGTCTTCTTCTTCTTTATGTGTCTTAGGACACTGCTCTACAGATAACTTTACACCTACAGGAATAGGAACCTTAACCATCTTACTTTCCTACATGTTAAATCTCTGTAGTACCGTATCAACATATTTTCTTTAATTTAAACTGATCATTTTTCTTGCACGATCTCTTCTTATCTCCATTCCCAGAATGAAGTTTGCAACACCAAGATCTTTGATATCAAACTTGGAGGACAATTGATACTTCACCTCCTTTATAACATCTTTGTTGTTTCCAATCAACAACATGTCATCAACATATAGAATTATGTTAATGAAGTGATCACCAACCTGTTTGGAATATACACAGTGATCAACTTTGCTTCTCACAAACCCCAATCCAAGTATGTATGTGTCAAAATTTTGGTACCACATCCTTGGAGATTGCTTTAGACCATAAAGGGACTTCTTTAGTTTACATACCAACTCATTCTTTCCCTTTACTATGAACCCTTATGGTTGTTTCATGTATATTTCTTCTTGCACATCCCCATGTAAAAATGTTGTCTTCACATCCATCTGCTCTACTTCAAGATCAAAAGCAGCAGCAATAGAAAGAAGAAATCTAATAGAAGTTAATTTTGAAACTGGAGAAAATATTTCACCAAAATCAATCCCCTCTCCCTGAGAATATCCCTTTTCTACCAAGTGGGATTTATACTTATCCACTTTACCTTCTGCATTCAACTTCTTTTTAAATAGCCATTTTCTCCCAATGGCTTTTCTCCCAGTTGGTAACTGGACTAGATTCCAAGCTTAATTTTTGTCCAAGGAATCCATTTCTTCATCCATGGCCTTTTTCCAGAAATCACTATCCTCTGAATTAACAGCTTCCTTCACATTTCTAGGATCATCATTAGTAATAGACATAGCAAAATGAGAGCAAAAACAGGGGGGAATACCTTTCTAGTTGCCTTATTTCTCGAGATGATATCCTCAAAACTGGAGTATGAGGTTCTTCTTCTTCTGATTTCGCTTCTTCTATTGAGTCAAATTCTTCACCTTCTAACTTAAACTCTATTTTCCCTGGTTCCTTTTCCATTGGATTCACTTCCTGTCTAGGGAATTATTTGACCTCTCGAAACACAACATCTCGACTGTAAATAGTCTTCTTAGTTATAGGATTCCAAATATTATACCCCTTCATACCATCTTTATATCCAATAAAGATACACTTCTCATCTTTGTTATCCAACTTGCTCCTTTTCTCCTTTGGAAAATGTACATAAGCATCACAACCAAAAACTTTCAGATGCTTAATAGAGGGTTTCTTACCATTCCATACCTCTTGTGGATTTTTATCAATCAATGCTGATGTGGGTGATCACTTTACTAAGTAACATGTTGTCTCCACTACTTCTGCCCAGAATTCTTGTCCTATCCCAGCACTGCTTAGCATGCTCCTTGCCTTTTCCATCAACATCCTATTCATCCTCTCAGCAGCTCCATTCTATTGAGGTGTGTATGGAGTATTCTTTTTCCTTGATATACCACACTTCTTACAAAATTCCTCACATTCATTCCCACAGAACTCTCCACCATTATCTGTCCTCAACACCTTTATTTTCTTTTCTGACCGATCTTCTACAAGAGCCTTAAATTCTTTAAACTTGGCAAATACTTCAGTTTTGTTTAGAAGGAAATAAATCCATATGTTCCTTAAGAAATCATCTATAAATGAAACATAATACATGGATTTTCCTAATGATGGAACATGAACAGGTCCAAACACTTCACTATGTATTAATTGTAGAATTCCCTTTGCTCTTGTAGCACCAAATGCAAATCTTACTCGATTTTGTTTTACATATATGCAATTTTCACAAAAATCAAAATCTAGAGTGCAATCAGTCATACCTTCAACCATACCTTTACCTTGTAACGCTTGAAGTCCCTTTTCTCCGATATGCCCCAATATTTGATTCCATAGCATTGTCTTTCCTCCAGAAGCAATCAGATTTTTGTCATCTTTACCTCCTTCCTCTAGCACAACAGAATTGTTACATTCATCAATGATGGTTTTTCCCAATAGTTTGTACAGAGTTCCATACCGAACTCCCCTCATCAATACCATTGATCCTCGAACCATTTTGCAACCACCATCTCCACACACAGTCTTTACACCTGCAACATCCATCTTTCCGACAGAGATCAAGTTTCTTGCTCGATTTGGACTGTGTAGCACTCCAGGCAGAGTTCTAATACTTCCATCCTTCAATTTTATCTTGACTCTACCACATCCAATGATATTGGTTGGTGAATAATCTCCCAAGTACACATCTCCTCCATTGTACTTTTCATATTCACAGAACCACTCCCTATGAGGGGTCATATGACATGACGCACCTGAGTCAATCAACCATATATCACGTTCTGAAGGACTACCCGTGGAAGCTAGGTACACATCCCTGCCTTCTTCTGAGGAGTTATTTTCCTCTATGGAATGGGTATCCTCATATCCCTTTGCTTTCTCAACATTCTTAGATTTGAAATCCATTTTATAGTACCCATCTTTACCGCATTTCCAACACTTCCTTATTCCTTTTCCTGGGGATTTATATCTACCCTTAGATTTATATCTCCCCCCAGATCCTTTATTTTTGTTTCTCTCCTGAGGGTGACCTCTTACAGATAAGGCATCCATGCTATGATTATCCATGGTTTTCCACCTCATCTCTTCTGATAGTAGGGATGATACAATTTCACCAAATTTTAAGGTCACCTGGCTAACACTACCTATTGCAACAATTAGGTTGTCCCAAGAATCTCGTAAAGAACACAATAATGTAATACATTTATCTTATTCATCCATTTTAATACAAACATAGGTTATCTGACTTACCAGAGTATTGTAGACATTCAAATGATCTGTTATAGTGTCATTCTCTTCCATTCTAAGGTGAAACAACTTTTTTTGTAGAAACAGCTTGTTCACAAGGAATTTGATTGATACAGACTCCCTAGTTTTGCCCATAGCTTTACAGCACTATCTTCACCAGATACATTCAACAACACAGAGTCTGATAAGCACAATCATATTGTACTCCTCGCCCTTCTTTCTAATTTATCTCAATCATATTGTGACGTTGCAGTGGGTTTCATACCCAGATCCACAGCAACCCATTGTTCTCGATCTACCAGAAGATCCTCCATTTTGAGCTTCCATAGCTCAAAATTATGGTTGTTAAATTTCTCGATCTCGATTCTTGAAGTGCTCACCATTCTCTTTCAATGCACAAATCAACACTGCAAATATCCCACTGAACCCAGGTTTATGACAGACCCGAGATCTATCAATCACGTCGAACCCTTAGTACCAAAGGCGTCTCCATGATGCTAATATCGAGCTTTGATACCTCATGTAAGTTTTAAACCTGTGCAGAGAATCAAATCATACATATTATTTTAATAAAAATAGATATCACAACACATCATTCAGACATAAACACACAGATTAACCCTGGAAACCCTTAACCGGGAAAAACCAGAAAACCTTGGAGCCACACCTCCTATATTCTCTTCATTACATTATGAATCCTCACAATACAAAATATAGGTATTCCGCAACATCCAAATACCCTAATCCATTAACCTGTATTAGAAAAGGACTCTAATCCCTTAACCGGGATTAAGTTACATATTTTTAGACAAATTCTAAAAATAGCTACAAACAGCTATAAATAGCCATAAAAATCTATAAATAGCCAAAAAAAAAATCTCGCTACACTCACATCGTCGAAGGTGCTTTTGGGATCGCCAAGCTGCAGCGCTGACATGTGCACCTCCCCTCCATATGCACATGCAAAGAATATAACATATACCCAACAAAGACATAGGTGTTTTGGCTTCCAACTTTTTCAAAAATGAGCATAGGAAGTGTTCCTACGTGTCTTTGCCAAAAATCAAAATTAAAAAAATCGCACAAGTTATCTTTTCCCTAAACTGAAAAAGGGAAGCAATTTTAAGTTCAAAAACTAATTATAAAAGGTGTTTAAAAGCAAAAAAACGAAACATTGATTCATTCTTTTGCCGAAATTTTCAGGGGAAATTTTTTAAAGAGAGACTTACATGGAAGGAGTTTGGAGCAACCAAATTATTCTGAGGATTGAAATTTGTTACGTATAGTGAATCAAACAAAACCCTGCATAGTAGAAATTTCAAATATATAAATATTAATATTATCTAATTATCCTATTTAGATTTTAACTAGATTTAGAAAAAAAACTTCATAGTTACCTTCAATGTTGCAATCCTTATTTTCTCGTTGCTTCTTTTCATTTTATGTGGCTACAATTATGTGGCTGCAAAATTCTAAATTAGAGTTTAAATCCCTCTATTGTTACACAATTATTATTCTTCATTTTAGGGATATTAGATTTGATGAGTTTGTGATTATATACAAGAAATCGTATGGTGAGGTTGGACCACATTTTGGGTTGAATCCATAACCAAGTCGGCCCTGTCAATTGTTTTTTTTAACGCCTTTGTCATTTTCAGTGTGTTTATATAACAAGAACGCACTGAAGTGTGCAAAGTAACAATGCACCAAAATTGATATGAGTGACATTATATTCTATTTTTTAAACACGCAAAAAATCGTTTCACGAGTTTTGGTGCCACAGTTTTGCATTAACATATCAATGTGTTTATACTAATAGTGCACCAATAATGGAAAGAACACAATTTTTCTTAAAATGCTAAATAATTTTCTATCGTTAATGATGCACTTGTTTAGATATAATGCATTGGTGCATTTTAGTGCTTAACGCACTGGTGTGGTTGATGTAATGAAGCGCATTGATATCAGTCTCGTCTTTTATTTTGTAGTTCTATAATATATGTGTGTAATATATTGATAGCTTTTATATTTAATGGTCTAGGATGTTTATTGATAGAAAATGCATGGTATGAGCTCAATGAACAATAAATTTAGTCAACATCATGGAAGCACATCCAAAATTACAAAGGATTCAAGTGCTTTTTAATTTCTATATTCAAATTAATTTGTTTGAATTATTTGTAAATTTAACTAATATGTATTAATTAATGTGTGACATGAAGAGACAAAAAATGAGGAACCTCGATACTATTCTTACCAATCTAAGTCCATAAGAGGATAAAACATTAATGGAAAAGTTGCAGAGGGATGAATCAGGTGAATAGAAAATAAGTAAATATGGATTATATCTTCAAATTTGAGTAATATTGTATTTAAGAATATTCAATAATATGTTGCAAAAAATCTAATTCACATATGGTTCCATGTTATGCATGGAATCAAAATAACATAAGTGAATATCATCATTTGAAAAATAAAATGTTTGGCAGATGCAAATGATGATGAATTGGTCCTTGGCTCATTTAGAATCGTGTTGGAAGTTAATAGAACGGGAAAGAATTTTATAATACTATGAGAGGTATAGTGGAAAGAACGTACAAACATACTTTTCGCTTACAATACGGAAATCAATTAAATGATTCGAAGAATCGGGTCATATGTAAAGTACAAGAGGCGTTTCCAGAGAAATGGTTAATGAGACATGTCAGACTTGCAATAGTAAAAATATACAACAACAAAAAAAGAATCATTCAAAAATTCATATTCCTAAACATGTTTCTAAAGTAGAATATGTATCTATAACTACTACAAAGCATCATTCCTTAATGATTTTAACTCTACTATATTTATTTTTCATATCAACAGAAAAATAGTTTAATGTCATTTTACATTTCCAAGAAGATTATGAAAATCCCAAAGGATGAACGGGGTAATATGCAAAATATGCCAGTAGGGATGTCCAAAAAAGTCTACAAGGTGATGGTGAAGGAAATGGACATAATTACATTGCAGGAGGAACCATCTCAACAACAACATGCTTTAGATGCATGAAATCATTGATTTTTTGGATTATGCGCATCTCATTAATTAATTCAACATTAAATATTAATTTTCAATTGTTTTGTTGCAGAAGAAAAAAAAATGGAACCCATTCAACATTCACACACAAAAAATGGGTGATAGCAAAGTTTGTGAGTATTTGCGATTTCCTTATAACAAATTAAGATTTCATTGTGGTTGTGATCTTTATATTTAATTTTATTGTTTTCCTTGGCCATCCTTGGATGTCTTGAAATGGGTGTTAACATACAAAGAGGAGTCAACAGAAGAATTGATTGGCATTGGGTTAAGAAAGGGTTATGAGTATATGTTGGTGTATCAAAAATCAATTGTGGATTTTGTAAGTATCTATGTTGTTTTACTTCTCTCAATTTACATGTAATAGAACAAGAAAAATCATAAATGTTAAATCTATGATTTCTTATGGGGTATAAAACTTGAAGAAAACAAAGTATGGAGTGCATCCAACATAATAGTTGTTGATAGATGGCATGAGACACGGTTTTGAAAGAATGTGTGACACTTAGGATGCAATTATTGCTTTGGTACGTTGAATTTCAATTTACATTCATGTATATTATCTATTTTAATTTTCATTATTCCTAGCAATGTAAATACACTCAATACACTTTATTTTATGTTTGCAGATGGAAGTTGAAGAAGAGGAAAACAATTGATCCAATTAACAAAACATTTGAACAAATAACTCAACTTATGCAAGTGGATCGAGCATTGATAACAGTTATAGCAAAGAATGATGATTCATATTTATTTTTTATGTTAATTCAAGCGGCTATATATTTTGAAATAATTGTCTATAAAAATCAAACATTTTGCATCATTGTACTAGACATAGTGTCTCAATTAAAATACAGCGTCAATACGTGTAAAAATCACATGGATGTTGATGTTTTGATTATTGTTGTCTCTATGTTGTTCTATTTTGTATGACAAAGGCTCTCTTATTGATATATAATAAAATAAACTTTTTTATTCTATTGCATTCCCCAATGTTATTGTCAAATGTTATAGATGAAATGGTACTTGGGTAATTAAATGTATGGATGATTAAATATTACATAAATGGTAGAATCTATGATATATTAAATTAATCCCAAAAAACACAATAATTAAAATTGAAATGAATATTACTATAAAAACATATTTCAATTTTGTATCAATAATGGAATTAAAAATATAGAAAATATAATATAGATATTTCACTGCAATGTCAAGCCCCAAGGGGTAGCTAAGTTGGATGGATATTTCGGAACCAAGATGGATAAGGTAGAGTTCACGGGTTCAATTCTCTCTAGCTCCTTCGAGGTCAGGAACCCAGGTTTGATGATGGGGATAGGCTCTAAAATAGCCTAACATAGTGTGGCCCCTCCCGGTGGGACCCCTTGGATTATTCTCGTGGATGTAGCGACCCAATATTTGGGAGTGAACCACATGAAAAAAAACCATTGTAGTGTCAATAGTCATTTTTATAATAATCATATGCAGTGCTTTTGGTACCTAATGTCGCATCAATGCATTTGTTCGAACGATACGAACCAGGGAGTTTAAATAAATGGCATGCCCGGTACTCCAATGCAAATTAAACGCACCTTTATATTTAATAATAAAAATGTCCATGTATCAAGCACATTTACTGGTGCATTTTTGTTTGTTAATCACATTGATGCTTTATAATTGTTTATATACACCATGACATTTTAGAGCTTTTACGCACCAATGTTTTTCGCAATTAATCCCACCGGTGTGTTTAAATTGTTTAAGTGCCTCAGGCCATTTTAGTAGTTTATACACATCAGTGCTTATTATGATGAAATTCACTAAGGAGTTGTTATAAATAGACAGCATCACAAAAGTTTAAAATTATTAAACAATTATTGTGTGTATGACATAAAATATATTATTGATGTGTTTTGGTCATATGCAAGCACCGGTGCATATAATCTACGCATAAGCACCAATGTGGAGTTGAAATTTAGTGTTTTTTGGTGCTTAATCAATTTGAGTGTACCGATGTAGATTATTTTTATCGTACAACACCAGTGCGTTGTATTAGGATACGCACCTATGCGTTTGTTTTCAAGAAAGCGCACCGGTAAAAAAACATATGCTAAAACCTATGTTCGTTGAGTTTTTTTAGTTATAAAATATATTCGTAATAACCTCCATTAAAACACCATTGGCAGAAGTTGTAGTGGAGGTTTTTTTTACAATTTTCTTCAATCTTGTAACACTAAAAACCTCCGTTATGACCTCTGCTAAAGGCTCTTTTCTTTGTAGTTCCTTAGACCATATTACCTCTAAATAATATAAACCTTAACCCATATAACCCTCCCAACCCTATCCTATATTGTAACCACTAATCATATAACCACTATAAACCCTATAGACCATATCCCCTAGCATTAATAAACTATATAAACCCCTATACCTATTAAACCATATAAACACGATCTATGGATAAATGGAATTAAGGACTTAGGGGTTAGTGGATTCAATGGTTGGGGGTTAAGATATCAAGGGTTAATTGGTTAAGGGGTTTGGGATTTAGAGGATTTAAGGGTTAAAGGTGAATGTCTTAGGGGTTAAGGGGTTTGGGATTTAGTGGCTTTAGGGGTTACAGGTTAAAGTATTAGGGTTTTAGGGGTTAGTGGGTTAAGGGATCAAGGGTTAGGATTACGTACAATTATTAACACTTGAACCATATTAAACGTATCCCATAACCATTACATTGCATATTATTTAAACCACATAAGTGTATAATTGCTATAAAACATTAACCATATAACCAATATAATGATGATGGAAAAAAAAATTGATGTCCATTAGACTAATTTTTTCTATAGGACCAAGGAAAATATGAAAGTTATAAACATATTTATGTTTAACAATGCATACAATTATTAAGCAACATAGAAAGTAAACAATGACATTCACACATAGTACACAAAGATTTACCCTGGAAACCCTGAAGGGGAAAAGCCAACTTAACTTAGAGCTTCACCGCTCTCTTCATTTATTTTTTGTTAGATTAACTCAATCATTTACAATACAATATATAGGTATTCACCAACCTATGAAACCATAATTTCCAAACCAAAATTATATTACAATGGGTTGAAAACCATTAGTCGAAAATAAACGAAAACGGGGAAAAAACAACCCAAAAAATTTCCTCGGGGGAATCACCCTCAAAGCCTCGAATGGTAACCTGCTATCCCCATGCCCCCCATCCTAGGGGATGGGTCCCCCCTGAACCCCCACCAAAAGGTGGGTAGTCATGCAGAGAATATATCACACACCCAACATTCTCCCACTTGGTTTTTTTCTCTACATACATGGAGTACAAGATTTTATCAAATCAACAATCCAGGGAAAAAACACCCATTGGTTCACTAGACCAAGAAAAAAATTTCGTGCTCACATATTTTGTCAATGAATCTGCAATATTCTTCAAATTGTCGACTCTCTCCAGTAACACCTTCTTGCTTTTAATCGTATCTCTTACAAAGTGATACTACACATCAATATGCTTCATTTTCAGTGATAAGTGGGTTTATTACCTAGGAATATTGTACTCTAATTGTCACAATATAACCTCATAGCTCGTTATTTAAACCTAATGTCCAAATATAATCTCTACAACCATACAACCTCTATACTTTCATGAACGACTACCATGTATTCAACTTTTTTAGTTGAAAGTGCCACTGCAACATGTTTCTTACTCATCCAGCTGATAGCGCCTCCAAATAGATTAAACACATACCCACTTGTGGATATTGTACGATACAAATATTCGGCCTCGTTAGCATCAATAAATCCATGTACATTCAAAAATCTATGATGTCCAGATCTTCCTTGATAACAAATTGCACTATTTATAGTTCCATGCAAATACCAAAACATGCTCTTTACAGTCGTACAATGCTCCTTTCTCAACTTTGATATATGCCCGCTCAAAAATCCCACTGCATGGGAAATGTCTAGTTTAGTGCATACCATGGCATACATTAAAATTCCAATTACACTAGCATAAGGAACATGAGACATGTCTTCTTCTTCTTCTTATTCTTTAGGCTTGGGACTTTTTTCTGGATATAATATTACACCTACAGGAATAAGGGAGTTTACTAGTTTACATTCCTGCATATTAAACCTTTGTACTATTGTCTCAACATACTTTATTTTCTTCAACCAGAGTTTCCTTTCTACACAATTTCTCTTGATCTTTGTCCTCGAGATGAGATTGGAAAAACCCAGGTCCTTCATGTCAAAATTGGAGGATAACTATGATTTCAACTCCTTGATAACCTCCATGTTGTTTCCAACCAAAAACATGCCATCGACATACAACACTACATAAACAAAATAGTTTCCAACCTGCTTCCAATAGACACAGTGATCAGCTTTACTTCTCACAAATCCTAGTCCCAATATTTATGTGTCTAACTTCTAGTACCACATCTTTGGAGATTGTTATAAACCATAAAGGGACTTCTTCATCTTGCAAACCAGCTCCTTCTTACCCTTTACTGTAAACCCTTTAGGTTGCTTCATGCAGATTTCTTCTTCTAGGTCCTCATGTAGGAACGTTGTTTCTACATCCATTTGTTCTGCCTCCAGATCAAATGTTGCAATAAGAGATAATAGGAATATAATGTTAGTAAATTTTGCAATAAGTAAAAACATCTCACCAAAATTCAATTCCCTCTATCTAAGAATAACCTTTTGTTACCAGTCAAGAATTAAACTTCTCAACTTTTCCTACTGCATTCAATTTCTTTTTTAACACCCATTTTCTACTTACATATTTCCTTCCATCAAGAAATTAGACAAAATCCCAAGCCTCGATTTTCTCCAAGGCCTCCATTTCTTCTCCCGTGGCCTTCTGCCAGAGTTCGCACTCTTTAGAATTAATTATCTTTTTAACATATCTAGGTTCATCATTAATAGCATATAGAAAAAAAACTAGAATTAAAATAGGGTGGACTATACCTTTCATTTGGCATCCCTACATGATCAAGTATCCTCAAGGATGGACTTTGTGGTTCCACCTCATCATCTGATTTAGATGACTCTTCCTCCATATTTGAGTCAAATCCTTCATTCTTTATCTCAAACTCAATTTTCTATGGTTCTTTTTCTTTTGATTCATCTTCATTCCTGGAAGTGCTATCTATTTCTCTTAATACCACATCTTGATTGTACATAGTTTTACTTGTTACAATATTTCACAGTTTGTAACCTTTCATTCTAGCTTTGTATCCAATAAAGATACATTTCTCTACTTTTGTAACACCCCTGTTTTGACCCCGTTGGCATTAATGTATATGATGTAAATATTATATGGAATCATGACAAGGGGATAAGGCCAAGACCTTGTCATTGATTAGTGTTTGGTGTAATATAGGTGATCCTAGTTGATGCCTATGGTTTATGTACTAATACAAGCACATTTGTAAACATCATGTAACTATGCAAATTAATAAAAAAACCACGGGCAACTATGTCAATGCAAAAAAAATGAGATGGGGGCATGATTTCACAAGGAATAGGGAGGGGGATTGTTTAACCTTGAGCCTTTGGGGGAAACCCATCAAAACTGTCAACTACCATTTTCTTGTCTTTCTTTCCAACCATTTATTTCTGCCAGAATGTGGTTGAGGTAGTTATTGCATGGAAGGGGAAGAGTATGGGGAATTTGAATTGGGCAGAACACCCAATTTTGAATATCGTGTTTTGACTGAATGGGCAAGAAAACACCCAAAGCCATATTCCATTTCCTCATGCGTGCGTGTTTCATATTCCCTCACGTTTTGGGGGAGCTGGGGGGGCGGTTTTGATCATCCATCCTTCATTCAGGTCGAGCCATAGGCAGCTGAACCGTCTGGATTTTTATCCTTCACGTTTCAGTTTTCCTTCCTTAGTGTGCATGCCTAGTGGACCATCTGGCCTTCAGGAAAACGTTGTGCTTTTTAGGGATCATTCTCTATTTTTTTTCCCATAGAGTTCATGCGCGCTGGTATTCGTCCTGTTTTGCAAAACCATGTTTTGTTCCAGGTTTTTCCTTTCTTTGTTACTATCCTCAGTCGTGCAAAGGTTTGGTGGTCTCCTTTGTTGTTGAACGAATGAGCAGTGGAGATCACTTGATTTCATGAGAAGGAGTGATCATCTGTGATTTCCTCAGTATTATTGTGCAATGGTATCCCCTGTCACAGAGTGAGTGGAAGCCTGTTTTGTTGTGTTGACATTGTGGTTTTTTGTGTGTCCATCTTGTTCTATCTCTAAACTGGTTTTGGGAGTGGGGAATGTGGTATGAATTAGCTTTCTAACACTAATGTGAGAAGGAACCTCACAGACAGATCTAGAGGGTTGGTTTTCTTCTTTGCATACCATGAACAACACTAGAAGGGAAGGCATAGCCTGATGGACTGGGTAGCAGAGAAGGGGATGCTTCCTTGTGTTGGCTGTGTAGATGTATTAGAATTTAGGCTAGATTTGATGTAGGTGTCCATAGCTCTAAGGTTGAGCTCACTAGCTTAGAAGTCAACCTCTCCACCTCCTTTACAGCCTAATAAACCCAAATGGTAGTTGTCTCAGTTGTGTCTTGTGTGATCCATGGCTGAACAGTCTGTTAAACCCAACAATGAGATGGCTTGTCTCTGTAGCTTGATAAATCCATCTATTTGACTTGTTTTTTCTTGCAGCCTGATAAGCCGAACTATGTTGGCTTAGCTAATTTTTGTTGTATCTTTGAATATGTGTGAGCCTTCTAGTGTCCCTTATTCCTTTTGAAAATCATGCCCAGCTCGGGGGTGGCAGTGTTGCTAAGAGATTGATGAGCACACTGGCCTATGGTTGGGTGGAACATTGCAGCGACATAGCTGGTTGCGGACAAGTTCTTTTCAAGATAAGTATTTCTTGTGTGCAATCTCTGCAACTATATTTTTTTAATCAATTGTGATGAACATGTTGAATGCTTTGATGAATGCATTTGCTTCCTATATATATATATATATATATATATATATATATTGCATGTTTACACATCTGTGTATGTTTTAAGTTCAATGCATTCTATATTATCCATGTGTTCAACTCTGCATCTGTAATTACTTGATGGAATATGATTAACATGTTTAATGTGTTGAATTGATGAGTTGATCCATTGTATGACTACAATTGTATGCATCTATGTATGTTTCCTTCAATGCATTTTAAACTAAGTTGCAGGGTTATATTGGTTGAATTGGTGATGGCATGGATGATCAAATCGATCCAAGACTTCAGTTAAAAAAATGAATTTTTGCTAGAAAAATTCCTTTCCACAACTTGCGGGACGTGGGATACGGGATGCGGGATGCATTTTTTATAGATCTCAGTTTCCGCAATTTTCTTTCCATAATTTCCTTTCTGCAGCTTGCAAGATGAGGGGTGTGGGATGTAGGATGTGAGATGCAGGTTTTGCAGATCTCAGTTTCCGCAATTTTCCTTCAACAGCTTCCTTTCCATAACTTGCGGGATGCGGGATGTCGAAACGACATTCGGTAAATTATGCTCTCCACAATTTTACCTCCGCGACTTCCTTTCCGCATGCGGGATGTAGGATCACAATTTAAATATTCCACGATTCTAAAACTCAATTTTTCCCCACCGTCAATTTTTGCGGGATGATTTTGAACCGTTGATTTGATTCTAGATTCAAAACAATTTTTTGATCATTGATTTCCGTCGCGTTTTCTCTCCGTCGTCTGATCTCCTCTGAGATATTTCCTTGCAGATCGTCAAACTAATCAATGGAAGAAGGGAGGGAGCATGACAGTGTTCGAAATGTCGAGAAGTATTTCATGGCCATGCCCTGTGCTTCAACGATCAGCAAAGGTTATTGATGAAATTTTTTAATTCTGCAGGTAAATGGGGTATGGGTATGTGACAGAGTGGTATCAGAGCTATTGGTTACAACATTGGGGATGGATGGGACAAGTGAATAGTTTTCAAAGAAAAGGTTGCAGCATTGGTATAAATGTGCCAAGACAATTGGTTGCAGAAATAAAACTAGAGCAAGAAAGAGTGTTATTTAGCATAATCTCTAAACTTATCC
This sequence comes from Pseudotsuga menziesii, assembly GCA_001517045.1. Taxonomy (NCBI): domain Eukaryota; kingdom Viridiplantae; phylum Streptophyta; class Pinopsida; order Pinales; family Pinaceae; genus Pseudotsuga; species Pseudotsuga menziesii. The sequence continues at coordinate 303,553 of LPNX010361095.1, read as the reverse complement.
AAACCAATGAAATGCACCGTGATCATGATATGAATTCTACTACGATCTTGACCGTTCATGCCTGCAATAAGCATTTGGTAAGTAATTGTTTGAATTTTTGAGATTGACTAACAAATTTTGTTGTTAACACATTTTGCAGAGTCATAGTGTAGATTGAAAAGTTGATCTTAGTCCGACCAAGAGGGTCAAAGAAGATCAGAGCCAAGAAAAATAAAAGCATGGAGGATGCATAGGATCCATGTGGACATGGGAAGGATGCTATGGGGGAAAATCCAAGAGACCCACAAGAGGGAAGAATCCTTCTCAAATGTTGGAGATGTGAAGGACCCCATTTGTGTCGAATTTTTCCATGTGAAGAAAGGTATGTAAGGTCCACTTACAATACCCAACGTCATGGAGCTGAGACTGTTGGGAAGGGGGAACAAGAGGGTTTCCCACATGTTGTAGTTACCATAATAATCTTGAGGATAGACTCTATAGGATTGCAAGGAAGAAAATAAAGGTTGGTCAAATCTATGGTAGAACAAAACCAGTTTATTACAGCCATGCTACAGAATGTGGCATATCTCCTAAGGCAGATAAACTCTAGGCATCAGTTAACAAAGGAAGAAGGGAGTAGGAAAAATTCCCATACGAAGAATGAGAAGCTTAACCCAAGGAAGAAAGGTTTTAAACCTTCTCACCTCTTGAAGCATCGAAGGCAGCCATCACAAGCTGTGATTGAATTGGCCAGAGTAATGAAGGAAAAGCTAAAGGAACCACTCAAATGTTGGGGATGTGAAAGACCCCATCTGCGCAGGAATTGTCCACTTGAGAAAAGGAATGAGGGTCAAGTCCCTAGCTGCCAAGAAGCTGAAACTATGGTTCAGGAAGCAGAGCTCATTCCTAAAATTTGTGCAGTGTCAGAATACCCAAGTAGGTCATGACTCAACTATAGTGGAAGTTGAGGGTGAGATTGTTGAATAGACTGTTTCTGTTTTTACTGACCCTAGATCGACTCACAGCTATATCTCCCCTGGACTTGTTGAGACATGCACTTTGAAGAATTCAAAGCATAGAATATCATTGTTAGTCCAACTAGCCACTAGAACCAAGAAGGGGATCAGTGGGGTGATAAGGAAATGTCCATTAGTCATGGATGGGTTAGTCACTTGTGCATATCTGAATGTTCTGCCACTTGGATCCTATGATGTCCTCATTGAAATGGATTGGTTGAAAGCACGTAGAGCAAAGCTTGACTGTTACAGCAAGACTATTGAGTGCTTGGATGAAGAAGGCAACCTAAGGATTGTAAAAGGATTTCCAAAAGTGATCTCTTGAAGAAAGTCTTCAATAATGTAGTTGAAGAAGTTCTATGGGAAAGGTTGCAGAGTGTATGCAGCTCATGTTTTGGAGGCAGTAGAGTATGATATTCCTAGGTTGGAGGGATTTCATATGCTGCAAGAATTCGGGAATGTTCTTTCTGATGAAATTCCAAGGCTTCCTCCAAAGAGTGACATTAATCTTACCTTTGAGCTTGTTCCTAGAACAGCAATAGTGTTCTAGACACCCAGTAGGATGAGCATAACAGAAATCCTAGAGCTAAAAATGCAACTACAAGAGTTGTGGGAAAATAGGTATATCAGAGAAAGTGTGTCTCCTTGGGGAGCACCATTCATGTTTGGGAAAAATAAAGATGGTACACTCTAGTTGTGTATTGATTATAGACAGCTGAGTAAATTCACTGTGAAGGAAAAGTGTCCTTTTCCTAGAATTAATGACCTATTTGATCAAATGAGAAGAGCAAAGGTAAATTCCAAGATTGACTTAAGGTCTGGTGAGCAGCAGATAAGGATCAAGGATGAATATGTTCATAATACCTCCTTTAGAGAAAGGTATGTATCTTATGATTTTGTACCGGTACCATTTGGGTTCACAAATGCACCAGCTACATTCATGTGCCTCATTAATAATGTTTTCAGTAAGTATTGGCACAGGTTTGCTCTTGTTTTCCTTTATGGCCTTCTTATTTATTCTGAGAATGAGGAAGAACATGTGGAACATTTGAGGATGACTTTGAAATTGCTCAGGAAGCATAAGTTGTATGCATGTTTGAGAAAATGTGACTTCTATGAAGATAGAATTCATCGTTTCGGTCACATTATTTCAGATAGAGGAATATCTGGAGACCTTGAAAAGATTGAGGCCATGATGAATTGACCTGCTCCAAGAAAGTTAACAGATGTAATATCTTTGGTGGGACTTGCAGGGTATTGCAGGAAGATCACTGAAGAAGATTTTGCAGGAAAAGTTGAGTCTACATATGGGCTGAGGAAGCCTGCATGTGAACTTGTAGTTCCATGAGGAAATGGCCCTTGTGTGTATAGGCATGCACACGAGGACTTCCTGAAGACTCAGGTAGAATAAATTGAGAAGAATAGCACGGTTGTGTCCAATGAAACCAAGGCATGAAACGGTCATGCGCTATGAGAAGGATCTCATGACTGAAATCTAACTTTTGAACAGAATAGATTTTGAACTTCATATTTTAAATTTTGATGATGATTGTTAAGTAAATATTATTAACCGTTTGGATTATCTAAAATGGTGTCAAGATGACATTTTGTATGTGAATGTCTAGGTTTTGGGAAGCATGTGTAAGTCATGGATGAGTACTCCCCACTTGCAAAAGTCAAATACTATGAGGGTGATCTCATGGTTGCACAAAAAACAATCTGATTTTTTGTGGGAAGTAGAATTGTGAATTCAAATTTGTATTTGAATATCAATGTTATTGATCATTTGATAATGGGGAATTTATCCATGCATGAAATAAATTTGAAAATCTGTGATTACAATTTTATGATGACATCTCATGTAAATTGCATACTTAAATGTCAAGGCAGGTGAGATGGTGGAAGTACGCCCTTAGAGTACATAGCTTCTCACAAGGATGTGTTTGGGATACATAACTCCTCAAAAGGATGTACTGGGTGTACATGGCTCCTCGGAAGGATTTACGGGGTGTACATAGCTTCTTGGAGGGATGTCTTTGGTATAGGTCTGGAAACCTATGTTTGAAATTTTATAATGACATCTCATATGAGCTTCATGCTTGTATGTAATGCAAGTGAGATGAAGAAAATATGTACAGAGAATACATGGATCCTCTGGAAGGATGTATGTGTTAGATTTTTAACATTTAAGCTAGAATTATATTAGGATCTTTAATTGAGAGAATAACAAGCACAACAATCAAACACAAGAGACAATGAACACAGTTTTTTTCCTCGGGAAACCATAAATGGACAAAACCGCAACTTCCATAGAGATAGAATCAGCACCAAAATTAAAACCCCAAAACAGTAAGATGATCTGTCAACAGCAGTAGCCTCTTTCTTTCTAGCCCCAGCAACTTCTTCTCCCTCAGTTATGCACTACAACTGAGTGTGAGTGAGTGTGTGATAAATAGAGAGGCTCACTCTCTATTTATACTAATTCTCGACTTGACAATAACTCACTAGGGCCGACTTCACTAGGTGAGTCTAACAACCCTAGGGCCCTGTAACTGCAAGGACTTTAACCCTTGATCAATAGGAGGGTTACCCACATTGACTTGACATGACTTGTTTACATTATAGAAACTCCCGATCGGAACATCGGGGCATGACATGACTCAATTACATTACAAACAATT
>LPNX010361095.1:229076-299789 GCA_001517045.1 Pseudotsuga menziesii | reverse complement strand
CATAAGAAATACAAGTGAATACATTCTGAAGTTACAATTACATCAACACTCCCTCTTAACTAGGAAGGTATTCTCTCGACACAATTTATCACCACAAGTCTTCTTCTCTGTATCATTTGGATCATCATCGAGTCCTCGTCATCTTCAAGTCATCTTCATCTGGATCTAGATCATCACTTGATCTGGATCATTATCACTGGATCTAGATCATCACTCGATCTGGATCATCTCTGGTTCTGGAACATCTCTGTTAGATAATCATCACGGGTGTTATCTCTTGATTCTTCTCGTCATAGGAATTTCTACAGAGCCAGCCCTTTTTCATGTTGGTTGTAGGCCTTGCCTCCATGTAGGTCTTTTCCAGCACTTATATCTGACCCTAAGTCAGAATGGCCTGCCCAACACTGACATCTGATCATGTAGGAACCAATCCTATAATCATATCATAAAGGCATGCCCTGCACTCACATCTGACCATGTGGGAACACATCCCACAACCCTGTCAGAAAGGCCTAGCACTCACATCTGACAACCAATGTCAAAAATTACCAGCACTTACATTCGACCATGCGAGGAACCAATCCTACCTACATGTCGAAAGGGCTCTACACTTACATATGATCATGTAGGCACCAATCCTACAATCACCTCAGAATGGCTCTGCACTTACATCTGATCATGTAGGAAACAATCCTACAGTCGCATCAGAATGGCTCTGCACTTACATCTAATCATGTAGGAACCAATCCTACAGTCACATCAGAATGGCCCTCAGTCCCAGACTGAGTATTCCTAGTAACTGACTAGGTGCCTCCATTCAGAGAATGGAATTCAGCGCTTATATCTGATCATGTAGGAACCAATCCTACAGTCACATAAGAATGGCTCAACACTCATATCTGACATGCAAGGAACCAATCCTCTCATCATGAGAGAATGGATTAGCCCTTACATCTGACCATGGAAGGAACCAATCCTCTCACCATGTCAGAATGGCTCATGGACTCATCACTTCCCTTTGGATGGAACCTCGATCTGGAGAATGCCAAGCTTCTCCCTAAAGTACTCAAATTTCACTCTGGCCAATGGCTTTGTTAACACATCAGCTATCTATTTATCCATCGCAACATACTGGAGCTTCACTGCTCCTTTCTGCACCATATCCCTGATATAGTGATATTTGATCTCGATATGCTTCGACTTGTCATGGAACACCAAGTTCTCCAACAACTTCACACAATTCTGGTTGTCACAATATATACAAGTAGCATCCAACTGGAGATCAAATAAATCAGACAGTAGCTTCCTCATCCATACTGCCTCACAACTAGCTGAACAAGATGTGACATACTCTGCTTCAGTTGTACTCAGTGCCACACAGGATTGCTTCCTGCTAAACCAAGAGATCACACCTGATCTCATATTGAAGCAACACCCTGAATTTCTCTTCCTATCGATGGCACTACCTGCCCAATCTGAATCAACATAGGCCTCTAGATTAATCTTCCAATTTGCCTCATACTTGAGCCCATAATCAATTGTACCCCTTAGGTACCTCAGAATTTGCTTTGCAGCAATCAAGTGAACATCTCTTGGATCTGTCAGGAATTGGCTCAAGGTGTTCACAGCAAAGCAAATATCTGGTCTCGTGTTTGTCAGGTACATCAACGACCCAATCATATGATGATACATCGTAGCATCAACCACTTTTGATGAAGCATCACTCAATAGCTTCAATTTTGATGCCATAGGTGTGGTCATCGCCTTGTAGTCCATCATCCCAAACCTCTTCAGGATCTCCACTGCATACCTCCCTTGTCCGATTAAGATTCCATCTGCATTCTGCCACACCTCCATGCCTGGAAAATAGTGCATCATACCCAAATCCTTCATTTCAAACTCGGCAGCAAGCTTCCTCTTAGTATATGAGTCTTCGTCAAATGTTACATCCCTACTGATGTCAATCTTCTTGAAACCTAGGAAGTGTATTCTGTAAGCCTTCGAGCTTTCAGAGTATCCCACGAATATAACCTTCTTTCCTGAAGGATCTAACTTTGTCCTCTTTTCTTTCAGAATGTGTATGTACACTGGATAGCTGAATATTCTGACATGGCTAACTTATGGTTTCTTGTCGTAAAATACTTCTTCAGGTGTCTTGTTCTCGAGTACTCTGTGTGGACAATGGTTCTGTACATACACCGATGTTCTGGCAGCTTCTGCCCATAGATGCATGGGAAGATATTGATCATGAAGCATTGCTCTTGTAGCTTCCATGATTGTTATATTCTTCCTTTCTGCAACCCCATTCTGTTGTGGATTATATGGAGTGGATAACTCCCTCTTAATCCCTGAATCTTTCCACAACTCTTTGAATTCATTTGATGTGAATTCTCCGCCATTATCTGATCAAAAGGTCTTTGTTGGGCTCCAATCCATCAGTGTAAATTGGACCTTAAGTTTATGTCAATCCGGAGTTTGTAGACTTAGAGGCATATCCCAAATATAGAGACACGAAGCTAGACCTAACTGGAAATCTAGTTTACCTATGAAACAAATCTATTGAATGCTAGAATGCTGTGACTTTGAAATACAAAACCTCCCTTACAGAAGCAACTTCATTTGATCTCTGAGTTTAAACAGCAATTCATATGTGAAATAAAATAAAATAAAATAAATTGAACCTAAATCCTAAAAATAGATCACAATACACTGCCTATTCTCTTACTGTTGAAAGCAGTCAATCATTGATTTCCTTTACAAGAAGACATTTGCAATGTATAACTATCCTCAGCAATTTGATATTGAATAAGCAATGCACAGTATTTCGATATTAAATAAGCAATCTAAACCATTCCTATAGCATGTAAACATTTAAATAACAGAGTTTCTAACCCTGTTCAAACAATCTAACTCGTTCTGCAATGTATGAGTAATTAAAATGAAGAAATTGACTTGTACAGGATTTAATACAACATACCACATGCAACGATATAGAAAGATGTGTGCAGACTTGGCAAAGGGGGCCCTCCAATGCTTCGTTTAGACATGCAGAGAAAATCACAGAGCTTTAAACTTCAATCGCATTCACCATATCGAATTGGGCATACACAGTAATTCATCAAATCCACAGTCTTTATTTCAAAACCATGCGTTTATGATCCAGGGGGTTTATTTCATATGTAAAATCAAATACTTATACAATCTTTAAAAAAAACTGGAAATGCTACAAATCTGGAAGACTCTTAATGATATGCGACCCTCGAGATCCTCCATCAGATCCATCAAAATAGACAAAATTGGAACTGTCATGTTTTTATGCTAAGTGGTAGCACAGGTGGTCATCTTTGACCGGCATTGACTCGACACCTGTGAAAACCATATGATCTGTTATTTAGAAGTTTAACCATCCTTGGACATCGAGGATCCTTCTCCCATCTCTCATTTTGCGCCTAGCTGGCCTGCAAGTATCCAACCTAGGAGAAATTACGGGAAGTTAGCACATTCCGTAATTTTGAATAAAACCTTAATTTAAATGCCTTAAAAATCTCATAATTCGATTTGTTAAGAAGCAACAACATTTATACCTTTAACCAAAGTTTTGTGGATGAAATTAAGGTTTTATGGATCAAGTATGAAGGTTTATGGAGAAAACTGGAAGGTATTTAGATGGCAAAAATAGGTAAAAATGGTGCCCAACATCTCCCCCAAGGGGAAGTTGTTGCATGTCCTCATGCACAAAAAGTATCTCAAAAATTTGACCCTGCTTATATCATGACCAAAATTTTGTTGCTGACCCTCTGCTTTTAATCTCTTGTCTGAGATGATGCATCTGTAGAAGTTCGAGATGCATAAAGGACTTTCAGTTTCTCATACTTGGTTGTGTAAGACTTCTTTTGTTTATACCATCTATATGCATGCTTGGAGATTCATGCCCTTTGAACTTTAAGCTTCATGTTCCTTTTTTTTAACTTTTCATTCCTCAGTTCTAATTCCCTTACTTCTAGTTTCAATCTCTTAATCTTTTTACTGTTTTTGGAAGTTTTCTTCTTTTCCATCTTCATTGGATGTTGCACAGAATTAGTGTACATCCCCAATTCTTCATTCTCTTGTACTAAATCTCCCTTCTTTTATTATTCCATAGTTTGTAGCTCCAAGAAAGGAGAAGCTGGATCATTTAATATTTCCTGTCTTGGATGCTTTTTCTCTTCTTTTTCTTGCTGCTCCAAGAAGAGATTGATTTTTTTAGTCTGCTTTATCACTTCATCTAAAATATTTTCAATTTCTTGGGTATATTTTTCTTCATGGACTTTCCCTATCTCACATGTTAGACTTTCTTCTTGGATTTCCAAGGATTGTATGTATTCATACCATTTCTACTGGCTTTCATCATCCTCTTCTAGTGCTGACTTATTTCGAGCTTGTTGATGCTTCCTTGGATTTTTCTTATAAGTGATGAAGATTTGATCTTGCTTCTGGAACTGTCCTTCTTCTTTCATCACACTCCTGGTTCGTATCCTTCTCTGAGGCTGTTTTGAGCTTGTTGCCTCAGAGTTTTCTTCATCGTCTGTGATCATCAACACCTCTCTTTCTTTCTTTTTGCCTTTAAGCATTTTTGAGCTTGTTGCTTCAGGGTTCTGTCCTCCATCCTTGGGGTATGTTATCATCAACATTTTGTCTTCTTTCAAACCTTCTTCAGGCAGCTCTTCTTGTTCTTCAAACTGATTATGAATTATAAATTCATGCCATGTCAGGTTTTGCTTCTGTAACACATATGTGATGATTATTTTGATGAGCCCACAGTGGAAAAGGCTTGTTAATTTATCTTCTGCATGCTTTTGAACAGCCTTAGCCATCTTGGAAAGACTCTGTAATAAAAAGTGGGGCATGTTAATTTCTCAATCACCCCTCAGATGCTGCAATAGCTTGATATGATAAAGATATAAAATACTAAATCGGTCTTCAGAGGTGATGAATCTTTGGATGATATAGACTATTTCGTCCCAGACATGAACCAACCAGCTCCTTGGTATTCCCTTCTTCCTGCCCTTGACCTGCACAGAAAGGGTGTCCATGCCTTCTCCTTGAATTGTTTGGTTTTAAAGAATCTCTCTCCTTGCTGTGGTAAGCCAATGATCTGTGCCAAAATGTCTTCAGACAGTCTGAAATTCAAATTTCCCACTGTAGCCCTTTCTCCATAAAACGAGTCAGTAAATGCTAGGCTAACATTATCATTGTGCCCATCAAACTTTTCAAAAAAATTCACCCACTGTTTCTTTCCAAAAATTTCCATACATTTCTCATGAATATCAGTGGAATCGAATTTCTCTAGTTCCAGTCTAGATACCATTTTGCAATATTAACATGAAAAGAAATATGCAGCATAAAACCTCAGCTTTGCAACTTTTAGCTCTGTAAACATTTTCCTATTTCAAAATGATACTCTGAAACTAGAATTGCTATTGATCTAGCCAATTCTTTTGGAAAAATATTTAAGTTTTACCTCCCCTTTGGCGTTATTGCTTCAAAATTTCTCCTGCGCGTATGCATTCTTCAGAAAGCTAGTTCCCGCATCCTTCCTCTGTGATCCATGCCTTCTTTTCACTCTAAAATATTGCCCCTGTATGCCTTTGCATTATACAGCAATCGGGTGTGCAGATGGAAGAGTGAAGTTTTGGGAATATGATCAAAGAGGAATGACCATTTCGATATGCAATCCCAATGTCACAAGTTTGCAATAGGATTTTCCAGGCAAATATATATTTTCGTGGGAACATACAACTGTGATTCCCACGTCTTTTATAATCATTATCTAAACATGCCACTTTTTTATCCAAACACTAGTTTAGGTACAAATTTCTCAAGGAGAAATATTAAAGGTAAGGTTAGAACCATTCCATCTCTATACAATGCGCTCCAGTTCCCTTGCATACCGCAGTGTTTGATTAATGAGCTATAAGGAAGGGATTTCTTCACTTGGAGTGGACTCTTTTCGCCTTTTGGAAATACACACAGCCATTCCTTATATCGAATGTTCTATATTCCATATATATTTTTAACTTAATGCATAATGCACTAATATCTGGAGTATGAAAATATAAAAACATTTGAACTCCATTTTTTTTTTAAACATTTCACTTCCTGTTGAGAAGTAAAACCCTGCCTGTAGAATGCAGTTTAGGTTTTGAAAAATTGAAATTTGCTTCTGGGATTGATTCTAACCACCATGTTGATACCTAGGGTAGGATAATGAGAAGTAAATGGAATGTTGGCATGGATTGTGAAGGTGATAGAGTCGACAGTCAGGCTTATGAGGATAGGTAGATATGTCATTACTTAAAAACAAAGAATCATGCAAATTTTAAAGCATAAAAATTAAAATCCTTACAAACTTTGCTTGATATCCCTTTGTGCTGAGCTTGCTGCTTGATGTAGCTGGTTTGCAATTTTCTCATGATTCACATATGTCCTTCTGATGTCTTATCTTAAAAATGTCTGCCATCTTAGGTCCCTTTTGCTAAACTGGAAGTTAGGTCCCTCTGCATTTGGAAAAGGCTTGGAACTATCTCAGATTCCTTCTACTAAACTAGAAGTCAGGTCCCTTTGCATAGGAAAAATTCTTGGAGGGTTCCAAGAAAGCATGAAATGCTTATCCCCCTCATAGGCCTATTTATTGACTTGTCCTCAATTCAAACAAGATCTTTATTATGCAAAAAAAAACTGCCTATGAGGCATGAAATTTCTAATGCCAGAAAGTGAAAATATTTTTGTGAATTTTCAATGGCCAAGCAAACCTGGTTGAGTCGGTGGCCATTGACCACAAATGTACGTGCTTCATCATCGATTGTTTGGAGTTTGACTGAGCCATTTTCATATACCTCTGCAATCTCATATGGACCAAGCCAATGAGTTGTGAACTTGGCCTTGAAGTATTTGAATTTTGAATCAAACAATAGGGCCCAGTCACCGATGTGAAATTGTTTCTTTTTGATAAAATTGTCATGCCATTGGGCTCTCTGTTGTTGTATCAAAATATTGTGTTCTATTGTAGCCTGTCTCATCTCATCTAGTTGATTCAATTTTAGTATCCTTTCTTGTTGTGCTTCAGAAGGATTCATCCCCAAATCTGCTGCTAACTTGAAGGTATGAATTTGAAATTCTATCGGCAAGAGAACTTGCTTACCATAAATGAGATGATAAGGAGAAAAACCAGTACTGTTTTTCCAAGTAATTCGGTATGCCCATAAAGCTTCAATAAGCTTAGCTGACCAATCCTTTCTATGCATCTGGACAGTTTTGGTGATGATTCCTTCCAAAGTCTTGTTTGTAGATTCCACCTGGGCATTGGCTTGTGGATGGTAAGGTGTAGATTTTTTGTGCTTAATCTTGTACTTTGTTGCTATCTCCTGCACTAGTTCAGAAGTAAACTGTGCACCCTGATTAGTGACAATCTGTCTAGGAACCCCAAATTTGACAAATATATCTTCAAAAAGAAAGTTTACCATTGTCTGTTCTGTGGCTCTTGGTAATGGTTTGGCTTCCACCCACTTTGTAACATAGTCAGTACATACTAGAATGTACTTCTTCCCTTGTGATGGTGGATGAATCGGACCAATGAAATCAAGAGCCCAATTTTCAAATGGATCTATTAGGATTTGTGGTTGGAGTGGCATTTCATCAAATCGTACTGGCCGTCCCATCCGTTGACAAGTATCACAGCTCCTAACATACTTCTTAGAATCCTTGAAAATAGAAGGCCAGTAATACCCCAAATTGAGTATCTAAAACGTCATCTTGTCGTACACATCTCCTAATAATTAGATCATATCCTGTGTAAAAGAGATCACCATTGACCCATATATGTCTAGCACTTTGTTTAATAATATTTTTATTTTCTTTAGATGACATAGATGGAGGTAGCTGTCCTGATGATAAATAGTTGGCAATATCAGCATACCAAGGAGTGATAACAGAAATTGCAAACAAGTGTTCATCAAGAAAACTATCTAAAATAGGAACAACCTCACCAGTATTGTGTAAGCGAGACAGGAAATCTACCACTTGATTTTCTCGTCCAGGCTGATCTAAAACAGTGATATTGAATTCCTGCATTAATAGTAACCATCTGGTTATCCAACCATTAGTAATAGACTTATTCATCAAATATCGTAAAGCGGAATTATCTGTGTGGACAAAAATTTCGTAGCCAGTAATGTAATGACGGAATTTGTTCACATCATGAACTACTGCCAACGTCTCCTTTTCAGTGACTGTATAATTCAATTCTGCAGGTGTTAGATTTTTGCTGATAAAATAAATAGCATAAGTCATGGTATGCTCTTTTTGTCCCAAAGAGGCCCCTATTGCAGTATCAGATGCATCAGTAGAAATATGGAACGGAAATGTCCAATTTGGTCCCCTTAAAATGGGAGCAGTTGAGAGCTTCTCTTTAAGTGTCTGAAATGCAAATTGACAGTTAGTATCCCATTTGAAATGTACATCCTTTGAAAGTAATTTAAACAATGGCAGAGCTATCTTAATGAAATTTGCAATAAATCTACAATAATAGCCTGCATACCCTAAAAATATTCTTACATCTGTTTGAGTTGTTGGTTCAAATAGATTTTCAATGATTTGAATTTTAGCAGGATCTACTTTTATTCCAGATGAAGAAATGTGATGTCCTAAAACTATCCCTTTAGTCATAATCATAAAACACTTTTTGTTGCTAAGGGAAAGATTTGAGTCAACACACCTTTTTAAAATTTTCTCCAATTTTGCTAAGGAATCCTCAAAGGCACTTCCATGCACAGAAAAATCGTCCATATAGACCTCAACACATTCAGGAATTAGATCTACAAAAATGGCCAAGACTGCTCTCTGAAAGGTAGCTGGGGCATTACATAAGCCAAAAGGTAAAACCTTGTAGGCGTATGTGCCCCAGGGACATGTAAAGGTAGTTTTGTCCTGGTCCTCTTTTGCAATGCTAATTTGATTATATCCACTGAAACCATCTAGAAATGAAAAATATTCTTTTCCAGCAAAGGCAGCTAAAACTTGATCAATAAAGGGCAATGGGAAATAATCTTTTAGTGTTGCCTTGTTTAACTCCCTGTAATCTACACATATATGCCATTTGCCATTTTTTTTAGGAACAACAACCAAGGGAGAAACCCATTGGCTGTCAGAGATAGGGTAGATAAATCCTACTTTTAATAACTTCTACAATTCTTCCTTAACTATATGTTTTAGTATGGGGTTCATTCTACATTGAGTTTGTCTGAGAGGTCTGATTTTATCATCTATGTAAATGTGGTGAGTGCATGTTTCGTGATGAATGTCTGGCATGTTAGTGTATTCCCAAGCAAATGCATGGGAATATTTATTTAGTAAGGCTATCAATTGTTCTTCCTGTGATGTAGTAAGATGTGCACTGATATTCAAATGTTTTCCTGGACTGATTTCAACTATTTTTCTTTGGACATCAGTGATTGAATGAACATTAAAAATATCATGAAGTGCCAATGCTAGAGAATGCATTGTGCAATTTTCCTGAAAATTTTGTCCCAAAACTTGATCTGCTATAGCATACTGCATGTCTCTTAATTCTTCAGAAATATCAGGTTCAGCAATGAAGTAATCTAGAAAATATTCGTTGTTTTCTTCTTGAAAATCAAAGCACTGATTGATACTTAGGACAGGCTGAATCACTTCTTCTTCTTGATCTTTGGTCTCATTAATCCATGATAACTAATCTAATACAGAAGGTCGTTGGGCATAAGGATAAAGTGTAATTTGTTTTCTCTATGTCCCATGTGAAATGAGCATACTTCCTGATCTACACCCTATGAAAGCATCAGCTGTTGCCAACCAGGGTCTGCCAAGAATCAATGGATGCCCTCCTAGATTAGACTTTGGTTGCAGCACTATAAAATCTATAGGATACTCCCAGGAATCTAAAGAAACAATGATATCTTCTAAGATCCCTTCAGGTGTGATTTTAGATCTGTCAGCTAGTTCCAGAACTGTAGTGGTTGGCCTGAGATTTTTCAAGTGAAGGTGTTCCATTGTCTCTAGTGTCATGACATTAATAGTAGCACCTAAATCAATCAGTGTTTTTGGAATTTAAAAATTGTTGACAGTGATTGTGACCATTGGGATTCCAGGATCTAAATACTTTTCAATAAAAACAGTGTTAGACATTAATCCTGCTAATTTGCCTACCACATGATTTTTTTATGGATCCTTCCTTCTTTTATTAAGACATAATTCCCTAACTACTTTCATATAGATTGGAATATCCTTTATAGCCTGCAGTAGGGTAATTTTGACACATACATTGGTTAACTCATTCAAAACATCAAAATCAGGTAGGGAGATTGAAAGTTTTTCCTTGACCAACCTTTCTGGAAAGGGAGGTATATAAGGTACTAATGTTTTCCCTTTTTTATTGTGATTTTCTGAGTGTGACTTTTCTGACTGTGACTTTTCTATATTTAATTTTTTTGTAGTTTTCTCATTTTCTACTTGTTCTTCTAAAATAACAGGAGATTCTTTTTGTAAAGTTTTTCCAGATCTTAAGTTGATGTTTTGAAGTGGGAGGATTGAGTAGGGGAGTTCCATTCCATCATCAACATTATACATGGGTTTATCCATTTTATTATTCGTATTTGGGATTGGATGGGCTGGCAATTGTGTTGGCCGAGGTGGAGGCTGATTGGATGGCAATTGAAACTATTGAGGTTGTTGGCCTAGTTGAGGAGCAAGATTGGGTTGTTGGAAAAATGGGGCTTGATTCTGCTAGTATTGAGGATATGCAGAATGTTGTTGATAGGGCTGTAGATAGGCTTGTTGATATGTCTGGTTAACATGAGTATACCCTTGCCAATTTGGAGCAGATTGGGATAATTGAGGAGACCAAGTTTGCCAAGGCATGGGTGCACTCCATGAATTCTGAACAGGATTTTGATAATTTGAATGAAACTGTTGCATAGGATCTTGAGACATACCTGAAAATCGTGGCTTCCAAGGTCTTCGTTGTCCCATAAAATAGAGAGACTCCATGCTTTGATTCTCCTCCATTCGAGCTGCCTGTAATTCTTTCAATCTGGGGCAATCATCAGTTTTGTGATTTGAAGTACATAAGCCACAAATTTGAACAGTATTTAAAGGACATTCTTTTAATGGGTGTTTCTTTCTACATTTAGGGGGGAAAATAGACAAGGCTTGATCTTGTTGGTCTTGTTGTTCTTGTCTTTTCTTAGTTCTTGATGTTTCGACCTGTGTTCCTAAGGTACTCAATAGATCAGTCTTAAAATCTTCTAACAAATTCCCAAGTTCAGCTCTGGATATGCCACTGGTTGCAGATTTAGTTACTTTGGAAGTTACATCCCTTTTCCCATTTCTATCCTTTCCTCTTGAATACTTCTGACATAAGTTTTGTATCTCATCAAAGGGTAAGTAGGAGATGTCACCTTTGCCCTTAACATTCAAAATATCCAGATATTCTTCTCTTACTCCTTCTAAAAATATTGTTCGAATGATCTCAGGTGTCAAGGAATTGTATTTGGATTTCTGCAGGTTGTATGAGAATCTTTCTAGATACTCTTCCAAGCTTTCGTCTTCCTGCTGAGACATTCTGAAAATGTCATCTTTTAAATCCTTTGATCTACAATATGCTTGATATTTTCTAAGAAAAATTTTCCTCATCTCATCCCAACTAGTTATAGAATGCTCTCCTAATCCCATGAACCATTTCAAGGTAGCTGCTTTAAGAGTGGCAGGGAAAAGACGAAGTTTGTGGGTGTCATCAGTATATCCATAGGTTCGACACAAGATATCAAACTCGAATACGAAAGAATCCGGATCTTCAAAACTCATACCATAGAAATTTGGTAGGACAGATGGTGGAATATTTTTCATCTTTACCTCTTCCCCTAGGATGATGCTAGTGTCCAAGATGGGGAATTTAAAGGTGGCTTCCTGATCTTCTTCTGCTCTTTCATCCCTTTCATGTCTCCTCTCTTCTTCCCTATCATGTCTCCTCTCTTCATCCCTTCTCTCTTGTCTTAGTTTATTTTCCATTTCTAACCTTCTCTCATGCTCCCTTCTCTATTCTGCAGTTGGCCCTTTTGATGTTTCTTCCTCGGCCATTTTAAAATTATCAACTGTTGTAATGAATCATTTTTTATCAGATAAAGAAGTTCCTGTTACTTCTATTTTTGGGGGGTTTTTTATAAATCTTCCTTTCTCGTCTCTTTGTCTTGACATAAAACTAAAATCTACTCTGTGTTTTTGAAATTTTCTTTTTATAAGAGAACTAAAGTTCTTAAGTCTCCTTCTAAAATGCCTCCCTGGCAATGGCGCCAAATGTTGGGCTCCAATCCACTAGTGTAAATTAGACCTTAAGTTTATGTAAATCCAGAGTTTGTAGACTTAGAGGCATATCCCAAATATAGAGACTCAAAGCTAGACCTAGCTGGAAATCTAGTTTACCTATGAAACAAATCTATCTAATGCTAGAATGCTATGATCCACAGTCTTTATTTCAAAACCATATGTTTATGATCCGGGGGGTTTCTTTCATATGTAAAATCAAATACTTATATAATCTTTAAAAAAAACTGGAAATGCTACAAATCTGGAAGACTCTCAATGATATGCGACCCTCGAGATCCTCCATCAGATCCATCAAAATAGACAAAATCGGAACTGTCATGTTTTTATGCTAAGTGGTAGCATAGGTGGTTTTTTTTTCCGGCATTGACTCGACACCTATGAAAACCATATCATCTGTTTGTTAGAAGTTTAACCATCCTTGGACATCGAGGATCTTTCTCCCATCTCTCAGTTTGCGCCTAGCTGGCCTGCAAGTATCCAACCTAGGAGAAATTATGGGAAGTTAGCACATTCTGTAATTTTGAATAAAACCTTAATTTAAATGCCTTAAAAATATCATAATTCAATTTGTTAAGAAGCAACAACATTTATGCCTTTGACCAAAGTTTTGTGGATGAAATTAAGGTTTTATGGATCAAGTATGAAGGTTTATGGAGAAAACTGGAAGGTATTTAGATGGCAAAAATAGGTAAAAATGGTGCCCAACAGTCTTGATCTTATTTTCTGTGTGGTTCTCGATCAAGGCTTTGAATTCCTTGAACTTGCTGAAAACTTCATCTTTGTTCTTCGTAAAGTATATCCATGTCTTCCTACAAAAATCATCAATAAAAGAAACATAGTATACATACCTGCTTAAAGAACTGGATGACATTGGACCGCATACATCGGAGTGAATGATTTCCAAGATTCCTTTTGCTTTGCTTTCTCTACTTGGAAATGTATTATTTGTGTTCTTTCCTTTCACACATCCTTTGCAGACTCCATCATGTTTTGACTGTATTTTTGGAAGTCCTTCAACAACTTTGCTTGCAAGTGGTAGTGCTCTGTAGTGCACATGCGCAAGCCTTCTACGCCAAAGTTCATTTGGCTCTACTGTGTCATGGGCCAAATCTTTAACTGGATGGCCCTTCAATTTGTATAATCCTCCTTCTTGTTCTCCAATTACTATTGCATCGTCAATAGTCTTTCCTCTTGGCCACATGAGGACTTGGCCATCTACAAATGAAACCCTCATGCCTTTTGCATCTAGTGTCGATATGGAGAGAAGATTCTTCTTTAGTCCTGGTACAAACAAGACATCCTTCATTTTCATAGACTTTCCAAAGTCTAGCTTGTAGGAGGATTCACCACTACCTTTTATGTCATATTGGTAGTCATCCCCAAGTTTCACCTTACGGGGTGAATTATGTTCGAATATTTTCTCAAAAAATTCCTTGAATCCTGTCATGTGTTTGGAGGCCCCACTATCAATACGCCAATATTTGCTTCCATGTGTGACAATTCCTGTGAGAGTGGATATCATAACATATTCTTCATCACTTGAAGAGTCTTCACTTTCTTGTTTTACTCTCTTTCTGCGAGGATCATCATCCTCAGCAGTGTGAGCATGATGTCTTCTTTTGGAGTTCTTCTTCTTCTTAGATCCACTCTTATTCATGGGACAATTTCTAGAAAAGTGTCCTCTTTCATCACATGTATAGCATATGAGTTTGGATGGATCCTTTTTCACAAAATTATCTTTCTGATGAGAATGCTTACCTTGGTGATGATGATTTTCCCTTCTTCCTTTATTGGATTGTACTATGAGAGCTTGATCTTCATCTCCCATCTTTTCTTCTCGAGCTACAATTCAAGCTTCTTCTTGTGAGCATTCTTCCCACATTCTGCTGAACTTGATTAGCTTCTTCCTAGCATAGATTCCTTGGATGAAAAAATCCCATGATTAGGGAAACCATTCAAGGTTGTCATCACAATTTCTGCATTCTCCACTTCTTCATCTACTGCTTCCAGTTTTTCTTTGATCTAGGAGACCCTTGTAAAGTATGACTGTATGGTTTCCTCATTCTGGATCTTTACATTCTTCAACTAGTTCCTCAAATTCATCTTCTGGTTTATGTTCTTCCCTTCAAACAGTTTGGTTAGGGCATCAAACATAGCTTTAGGTGTCTTAAGGGAGGACACCTGTGGTATGAGGTGACCCTTGATTGAATCATCAATAATCCTCTTATCCATAACCAACTTCTTCTTATGTAAGGCCTTAGCCTCATATTCCTATGGAACTGGAACCTCCTCATTGATGTAGGAGTCCAACTCATTTTTTTTCATGACCAGGGAGATCCTATACTTCCAGGCTCGGAAGTTATCAGCTCCCTCAATCTTTTCATCAAGCTTGGTATGATGAGACATCTTAACTAAGAACCTCAAATGGAAATACAAAATATTTAGATCTTACCAAGTCAAGATGTCGGATCTGGATTTGGAGCCAAATTTATGCAGTGTTGGTTCAGGAGCATATTAGGGTTTAACTTTCCCGGAGTTCTATCCAACCAAATTATTTGATCTTGATCTCTAAACTTCAATTTTAAGGAGGAGATCAATCCATGCTTGGGCTCACTGAAAAAATCCACTTCTTTGGAAATCCCTAATTTTCGGCATTAGTGTTGGATCCAAAACTGAAAAAGGCTCATAATCAGATTCTGCTTCGACAGAAAGATGTGCCCTAGGGAGGAGAGTCAGCCTAACCTTCTTTTGCTGAAAATCTATGGAGAGAGATCCAGAAAGTAGGAATCCCTAGTTTCCGCAGCTGCACAGTATCTTCTTCTCAGGTTAGCTCTGATACCATGTTATATTTTTAACATTTAAGGTAGCATTATATTAGGATCTTTAACTGAGAGAATAACAAGCACAGCAATCAAACACAAGAGACAATGAACACGGTGTTTTTCCTCAAGGAAACCATAAATGGAGAAAACCCCGCAACTTCCTCAGAGATAGAATCAGCACCAAAAGTAAAACCCCAAAATAGTAAGATGATCTCCCAACAGCGGTAGCCTCTTTCTTTCTAGCCCCGACAACTTCTTCTCCATCAGCTATGTGCTACAACTGAGTGTGAGCGAGTGTGTGATAAATAGAGAGGCTCACTCTCTATTTATACTAATTCCTGACTTGACAATAACACTAGGGCCAACTTCACTAGGTGAGTCTAACAATCCTAGGGCCTCGCAACTGCGGGGACTTTAACCCTTGTTCAATAGGAGGGTTACCCACAATGACTTGACATGACTTGTTTACATTATAGAAACTCTCGATCGGAACATAGGGGCATGACATGACTCAATTACATTACAAACACTTCCCGGAATAAACATCGGGGTACAATACATAAGAAATACAATTGAATACATTCCAAAGTTACAATTACATCAACAGTATGGGATGTACACAGCTTTTGTTCCCCCCCTGCCAGCTAGGAACCGGTATGCATCACTGGGGACGCCCAGGGAGTAAGACATCTGGATAGACTTCTTTCTACACACATTCACGCCGTAAGGGGACTGTCACGAGAGTGGGGGCTCCATGAAGAGAATAACCCCTAGGTATTATGGTGTCTGGAAAGTAAGCGCCTGAGCATTGGTGAGCACCTGGGAATGGTGCTAGGCATGTATGCTAGAGTTGTCATTAAGCACCAAGGAGGTGTTAGGCTCTGAAGCTGGGCTAACCATGGCCACGAACTTCTATACATATAAGTATTGGATTACTTAGAAAATCTTGGTTGATTTTCTGTAATTATACATGAGCATATGATGTAGACATGGTTTTGAAAATCTTGTTATAGATTGCATCCTATAGGAAAGAATATGACATGTGAATTAAATTCATTGTGGTGTTCTGAAGAGAAGCACCCAAGCTTGGTGAGAATCTAGAGGAGGTGCAGGCTCTTGAACATAACTGTTATTGAAACACCTGAAGAGGTGTTGGGCTCAAGAACAAAGCTGTCAAACCTTAGTTGAGAGGTATTTACAGGTGATCCAAGTATTGCAGAAATTTGGCTACCCTTTAATGCACACCTAGGTCTAGGGTGGGGTAGGGTTGTGAGTGCCATGGTTGTATAAAGACAAGTCGGACACCTGTGAAACCAAAATAATCTACTTATGTAGATCAGTATTTGGTTCACTTAAAAACTTTTGTTGATTTTATGTCAATATACATGTGCCTGTGATTCATCTATGATTTTGGAAAATCTTGTGAATACTAACATGAGAATTGACTCATTGCTTGGGGCTTGAGCATAGGTATTGTTGGTTTCCAAATACATTGGAAATGTTCCAAGCTATGGAGAAGGATTCTCCAAGACCAAAAAAAGATCCAGTGGTGTGTGTTGATGCATACAAGCAAGTACTTGGAAGAGTTCTAATTCGTGCCATCGGAAAGATAAAGGTGCAGAGGAAGCACTGCAATCCTGAAGAGGCTACGACAGTGTTGGAAGATGCCATGCAGCTGACGCGTTCATTGTTGGTTCAATTTTTGTAATGCATTGAGGGCGGTGCCAGCATAGTTTTATATTTTGTTAAATTGTTAATCGTTGAGGACAGTGCTGTTGAAGGGGGAGGGGAATGTAACACCCCGGTTTCGAGCCCATTTGCATTAATCTATATAATGTAAATATTATATGGAATCATGACAAGGGGCTCAGGCCAAGACCCTGTCATTTATTAGTGTTTGGTGTATAAGCGATCCTGGTTGATGCCTATGGTTTATGCGCTAAGACCAGCATGTTTGTAAACATCATGTAACTATGCAAACATCCAGCTATGTCAATGCAACGAAAAATGATATGGGGGCATGATTTCACAAGGAATAAGGAGGGGGGATGTTTAACCTTGAGCCTTTAGGGGAAACCCATCAAAACTGTCAACTGCCCTTTTTCTTGTCTTTCTTTCAAACCATTTATTTCTGCCATAATGTGGTTGAAGTAGTTATTGCATGGAAGGGGAAGAGTATGGGGAATTCAAATTGGGAAGAAAACCCAATTTTGAATATCGTGTTTTGACTGCATGGGCAAGAAAATGCCCAGAGTCGTATGCCATTTCCTCATGCATGTGCATTTCATCTTCCCTCACGTTTTGGGGGAGCTGGGGGGGCATTTTTTATCATCCATCTTTCATTAAGGTGGAGCCATAGGAAGTTAAACCATCCAGATTTTTATCCTTCACGTTTTAGTTTTCTTTCCTCAGTGTGCATTCCCAGTGGACCATCTAGCCTTCACGAAATGTTGTAATTTTGGGGGATCATTCTCTATTTTTTTTCCCATGGATTTCATGCGTGTTGGTATTCGTCCTATTTTGCATAACCTCATTTTGTTCTACATTGTTCCTTTATGTGTTAGTATCCTCAGTCGCACAAAGGTTTGGTGGTCTCCTTTGTTGTTGAACGAATGAGCAGTGGAGATCACTTGATTTCATGAGAAGGAGTGATCATCTGTGGTTTCCTCAGTATTATTGTGCAATAGTCTCCTCTGTCATAGAGTGAGTGGAATCCTATTTTTCTGTGTTGACATTGTGGTTTGTTGTGTGTCCATCTTGTTCTGTCTCTGAACTAGTTTTAGGAGTGGGGAATGTGGTTTGAATTAGCTTGCTAACACTAATGTGAGAAGGACAGACAGATCTAGAGGGATGGTTTTCTTCTTTGCATACCCTGAACAGCACTGGAAGGGAAGGCGTAGCCTGAGGGACTGGGTAGCAGAGAAGGGGATGCTTCCTTGTGTTGGGTGTGTAGATGTATTAGAATTCAGGCTAGATCTAGTGTAGGTGTCCATAGCTCTGAGGTTGATCTCACTATCTTAGCAGTCAACATTTCCACCTCCTTTACAGCCTAATAAACCCAACTGATAGTTTCCTTGGTTGTGTCTTGTGTGATCTCTGGATGAACAGTCTGTGAAACCCAGCAGTGAGATGGCTTGGCTCTGTAACCTGATAAATCCATCTATTTGAATTTTTTTCCTTGCAGCCTGATGATCCCAATTATGTTGGCTTGGTTGAGTTTTGTTGTATCTTTGGCTATGTGTTAGCCTGCTAGTGTCCATTATTCCTTGTGGAAATCATGCCCAAATCGGGGGTGGCAGTGCTGCTGAGAGATTGATGAGCACATTGGCCTATGGTTGGGTGGAACGTTGCAGCGACATAGCTGGTTGCGAACAAGTTCTTTTCAAGATAAGTATTTCTTGTGTGCAATCTCTGCAATTGTATTTGTTTAATGAATTGTGATGAACATGTTGAATGCTTTGATGAATGCAATTGATTCCTATATATATATATATATATATATATATATATATATATTGCATGTTTACACGTCTATGTATGTTTTAAGTTCAATGCATTCTATATTATCCATTTGTTCAACTCTGCATCTGTAATTGCTTTATGGAATATGATTAACATGTTTAATGTGTTGAATTGATGACTTGATCCACTGTAAGACTACAATTGTATGCATCTATGTATGTTTCCTTCAATGCATTTTAAACTAAGTTGCAGGGTTAGATTGGCCTAATTGGTGATGGCCTCGATGATCAAATCGATCCAAGACTTCAGCTAAAAAGTTAAAATTTTTACTAGAAAACTTCCTTTCTGCAACTTGCGGGACGTAGGTTTTGCAGATCTCGATTTCCGCAATTTTTTTTTCGCAACTTGTGGGATGCATGGTACGAGATGTGGGATGCGGGATGCAGGTTTCATAGATCTCGGTTTCCACAATTTTCCTTCCCCAACTTGCGGGATGCGGAAATGACATTTGGTAAATTATGCTCTCCGCAGTTTTACCTCCGCAACTTCCTTTCCACATGCAGGATGTGGGATGCAGGATCACAATTTAAATATTCCACAATTCCGCAACTCAATTTTTTCACGTCGTCGATTTTTGCGGGATGATTCTGACCTGTTGATTTGATTACGGATGCGGAACAATTTTTTGATCGTTGATTTCCATCGCGTTTTCTCTCCGCCGTCCAATATCCTCTAAGATCTTTCCTTCCAGATTGTTGAACTAATCAATGGAAGACGGGAGGGAGCATGGAAGTGTTGGAAATTTCAAGAAGTATTTCACGGCCATGCCCTGTATTTCAACATACAACAAAGGTTCTTGATGAAATTTTTAATTCCGCAGGTAAATGGGGTATGGGTATGTAACAACTTTATTATCCATCTTTCTCCTTTTCTCCTTAGGATAATGCATACAATCATCACACCCAAAAAATATAAGATGTGCAATATAATGATTCTTAGCAGACCATGCATCATGAGGAGTCATGTCAACCAACACTAATTTGGGTGATACTTTCTTCAAATAACATGCAGTGTTTATAGCTTTATCCCAGAATTTGTGTGCTATCCATGCACCCCTAAGCATACGCATTTCCTTCTCCATTAGTGATATATTCATCATTTCTACATCCCCATTCTATCGTGGTGTATACAGATTTTTATTTTTTCGTGCTATACCACATTGTTTGGAGAAATGATCAAAGTCTTTATCACAAAATTGACCTCCATTGTCAATTCTCAACACTTTTATTTTCCTTCATGTTTGGTTTTCCACAAGAGCCTTGAACTCCTTGAATTTACTGAAAACCTCATATTTTCTTTTTAATAAATGGAACCACATATTCCTTAATAAATCATTTATAAATGACATATAATATATAGATCCTCCCAAAAATGGAATAGGTACAGGACCAAACACATCAATGTGTATTAACTCCAAGATATCGTTTTCCCTTGTAGCACCATAAAGGAATTTCATATTGATATCTAGTTTGCATTTAGATATACCTCCAACCATACCTTTACCTTTTAATTCTTGAAGACCCTTCTCTCCAATATGTCCCAACCTTTGATGCCACAGCATAATATCTCCTCTAGAAACATCATTGGCATTCCTTTCTTCACTTTTACTACTAGGAACAATAGAGTTGTTACACCCATCAATGATGGTGCTTCCTAGCAACTTGTACAGAGTTCCACACTGAACTCCCCTCATCAAAACCCTTTTAAATATTTCTTTTTCAAATATAATATTTACACCTACATCTCTCATTGTGCTAACCTATGTTAGGTTTCTTGCTAGATATGTAATGTTTAAAACACCAGGAGGGGTTCTAATCCTTCCATTCTTCAATGATAACTTCACTTTTCCATGCCCTATAATTTTGGATGGTGAATCATATCCTAGGAGGACATCCCCTCCATTATATGTTTCATACTCGCATAACCACTTTTTGTCTTGATTCACATGAAAGGAAACTCCTAAGTTAATCAACCAAACTTCACTTCCTAACTATGTACTTGTAGAATCCAAGTACGCATCCCCTCCTCCTTCAAAGGAGGAGTTTCCTTCTATCAATGCCGTATCCTCTGACCATTTACTTCTTTCAACACTTTTTGATCTACAACTCTTCTTATAATGCCTCGCATTACCAAATTTCAAAGATAATTTCTTCAAATATTCTCCTGAAGATTTATACCTTCCCCAATATTTAGATCTCCCCACTATGGATTTTTTTTTCCAATATTTGCAACGACCTATATGGATGGATGGTGCTATGATTTTCCATGTATTTTCTCTTCATTTCTTCTGATAACAGGGATGCAACTACATCCTCAAACTTCAATGTAGACTAAGTAGAACTACCTCTTGTTAAAACGATATTATGCCAAGAGTTTGGTAGAGAACATGACAAGGTAATGCACTTCTCATGTTCATCCATCTTAATATCAATTGATGTTAGTTGACTCAATGGAGTTTTGAATGCATTTAGATGCTCTATCATGCAGTAACCATCTTCCATCCTGAGACTATAAAAAAAAATTGCATAAACAATTTATATATGGGGACTTTGACCGATACATATTCCCTAATTTTTCCCACAAATTCTTTGCATTGTCTTCTCAAGAGACATTTAATAGTACCGAATCTGAGAAACAAAGATTAATCATACTCCTTGACTTTCTATCCAACTTATCTTAATCTTATTTTGACATAGCAGTAGGATTTGTACTTGGATCCATGGCCACATGTTGTTCCTTATCTACTAGAATATCATCCAGCTTGAGCTTCCATAGCTCAAAAAAAAAATCCATTAATTTTTTTTATTTCCACTCTATAACTACTTGCTATTCTTTTAGAAAAAGAATCACCTCTATAGAGCTCCCACTAAAACTAGGTTTTTTACAGACCGAAGAACAGAGTTAAACCCTCAGCAACAAAGGCGTCCCCTTGAATCCAAATATTGCTCTGATACCAATTGAAATTTCTAAACCCATTTAAGTGTAACCAGCCATACAATTCTTAAGCAAAACATAAATTAAATAATGACATTCAGACATAGTACACAGAGATTTACGTTAGATACTCTAAAAGGAAAAAATCAGCTTAACTTAGAGCTTCACCAATCTCTTGGTTTATTTCTTCATTGTATTAACTCAACCATTTACAATACAATTTATAGGCATTCACCAACCTTCAAAACCCTAATTCCAAAGTCATAATCACATTAAAATGGGATGAAAACCATTGGCCAAAAATATCCAAAAACGAGGGAAAAAACCTTAGACCCCCTTCATTCAAGGGTCAATCCCCAAACCCCCGCCAAAAGGTGGGTAGTCATGCAGAAAATATAACACATACCCAATAAAAGAGAGAGAGATCAAGGATATCACTTTAAGGACATCTCCACAACACAATTCATAATCACTATAATATGTAATCCATGAAAACCTTAACTTGAATCCCTGCAATTCCTAACCCTTAACCCTAATATTTATCCCTATCTCCTCTAACTCTAAACTCGTATAACATTTAAACCATATGAAATCCTTAACCCCTAGCCCTCATAACCCTATATCAACTTTCACCCCCAACCCAACTCTTTTTTGCCCCAAAAATGGGGATTTCTACATTGCCACTTAAATGATACATGTTTGATGTACATACTATAGTATCAATGTTTAGTCAATATATATAGTTTGTACATGGAACAAACATGGCTTAAGCAACATTTGAACTAGTTATTTTTTATATTAATAAGTCAGGTTAGCTATCCTCACTTATGTCAAGCATTGAAAATGATTCAAACAAACTCCATTTTAATTATATTGTGAAATATTATATATGAGAAACCCCACTTAGTGGTGAAAGTGCCAATTTTAACATGGTGATGTTGCTTAAGCAATGTTAGAATGTCAACATCTCTTAATTGACATTTGTGGGGATATCTTGTACAATTTTCTTCATTTTTTTTGCTTTTTCAACTTCGATTTGATGTTAAAAGTTGAATTTTTTGTCAACCATTGGTTGAAACATAAAATTTTGACCCCAAATGTATGAGTGAAACCATGGTAGGGGTAACAACAACATTGCCACTTTCACTAACCAGAAAAAGCCATTATTGTCAAAGATGGTGCATTTTTTATGTTGCTTCAAGCATTTCAAACCTCATAACTCTCCCTCGATTTTCTTAATTAGTAAAATTCCCTTTCATTAATGGGGGTTTGAATGCCAATTATATCTAGTAATTTTTCCCTCAACATTTTAAGGTATAAATAGAGTACCATCTTAATAAATAATTAAACCTACTCATATATAGTTATTTATCAATAAGTTAAGTAAAGATTGGCCATGAAACCTAAGCAAGCTAGAGCAAGGCCTTAATAATGATAGGGAGACCTATTTATAGGTTATCCAAAGGAAAAGAGAGAGAAATATTCACATATTTCCTAAAGCACAAGGAATTTTGATCCATTAATAAGGAATGATTATTTTTTCCCTAGTGACCAAAGGTTCAATTATCTTGAGGGAATTTAACCCTTGAGGTTACCATGGGGGCACCATAGGTGTTGTTCTAACATGTGTTCGCACCAAAAGAATTTATATTTAAAAAGGTATATCATGATCTGCGCACACATAAGTGGATTAAATCCCTCCCTCTGGGCATCCTTAAGATAGTACATTAACCTCTTACAAGCTTGTTATGGATACAGTTTCTAATGGTATTGTAATCAATTTGAGTGGAAGGTGAAATGTGCACTTTCTGTATTCATGGAAAGGGTTTCTACATTAGTTTTCATGGGAAGTGATTACACTAAAGACAAACAACAACATTCACATGAAAATTCGTTATTAATGATGGATCACTTATAAATTCCCTACACATAGATTAGTCAATGAGGTTTAGAAATATTTGAGTTGTTTGGATACTTCATTGAGAAGTGGTAACCTATTAAATTTGGGGGAAAACAAGTGTGGGGACTTCTATTCACAATGGGGAATAGATCATGACCCTTATATGAGAGTGATATTTTCAAGAGAATGGAAACACAATCCTTGAATCAAGACAAATTCTCCTCTAGTTTCCTTATTGAAAAATGTGAAATCCCCATCACAAGCATAGCATATATTACTTGGAATACAAAAATGTTTATATTTGCAAACCAAATCCTTATTGGAAACTTTATAGGGGCACAAACCAACATAAAATATTTTGAGTCATGGATTCAAAATCAGTGAGCTTCCTACATGAAAGGAGGCATTCAACTCATTTGAAACAAAGGAAGTTTTCCCTTTCATTTGTAGCTTAAAAGGATCGAGATTTAATCTTTCATCATTGCCCATGGTTTCTGAGGACTGGAGGGTTATATCTAAACTTATGATCTCTCGAGTTTGATCTCAAGGAGGAGACTCCAATAGCCATTATGCTCAAAGTAAGGTTCTCCACCTACCCTTTAATCTACGGGATGCTAAAACTCTTGAAGATATAGGGAACAAGCTTGGGAGATTATGGATAGAAAAAACCCGAGACAGAGGTTGTATACATGCACCAAAATTTGTGTTGAAGTAAACCTTAAGGAAGGTCTCCTATATAAAATTGTGTGAAAATTCAATAACTGGACTCATGTGTAACCATTAAATTATAAGTAACTCCTATATAAATGAAACAATTATCATTAATATGGCCATTTTATCATACATTGCCTAAACAAATCAACATCTCCAACCTCACAAAGGAAGAAAACTTTCAAATAGTTTTCAAAATAATGCATAGAAGGAGGTGTCCCTTTTGCTACACCTCAATCTAAAAATGAATAAATAACAAGTCCAAGCTAGAATAACTTTGTAGCCTTGGAATATGTGCAAGAGGAAGAAGCTATTAAGAAATGAACAAAGGCACTCCTTTCCATGAATGAAGATAAAAACTAGGTGAAAAAGAGATCATGGTCAAAACCAATGGACAAAAAAAACACCCTAATGTGAGGATTCAATAAAAGTCACTCTAGAGAAACAACAACCTATCCAAGATACAATATAGGAGAATTCATGTCGTGTACTAATTTCCTTATGTAACAAATAAAATAAGAGTCCTTGGAAAATAAAGAACAAAATGTAAAAAGTTAGAAGTAATTAGTTATTTTGCGGTTGTGTAATAACCAAAAGTTATGATGTGAAGTTAACTTTTTACATTTTGTTCTTTATTTTCCAAAATGTAAAATAACTTTGTTCTTTGTTCTTTATTTTTCATCTTTTGTTTTAATTAACTTTGGACATTGGCTTGGGGGAAGGGAGAAAATCAAGGATAAAGGTGATCATGACAAGAGAGACCATGAATAAAGGTGCTCATGACATATGATATAATCCATATGGTAATACAAGAGGGTGAACTTGGTAGGTGGTTATATGTGGGGAATGTAAGTGCGCAATATAATTTCTCACTTGTGAATAAGGCATATTCTAGTAGTCTATTACAAACAAGGAAAATTCCCGCAGTGACCTTTCTGGAATCCAAGCCAATTGTTACGGCAGATGAGTCCTTGCACTTGTACTTCATTTTACAAGAATAAATACAATATTATTTTCTATTGTTGGTTATGTTGAATTAATTTACTATAGAATCATAAATCTATAAGATGTTGAATTTCTTGGATAATACATGTATAAGAATATATGCATTTTTATTGAAAATAAAATGATATTATACATGTTTTTATTTTTATGATATATAAATTTAATATGAAATTTTAGAGTAGGGAATAAAACCCTCTCATTTGGTATCAGAGTCTAAATTCAGATTTCTCAATTTGAATAAAACAATAAGCATAAAAGAATAAAAGATAAATTGTCTATAAATATTTTATAAGGTTTTACTTTATTCATTGATTAGTTTTCCGATAATATAACAAGTGTTAAACTTATAGGTGCATTACACATGGTTGTGCATGTAACAATAAAATAAAAATTAAGACAATGTTCAAAATAATGGTGCATGTGCAAAAAAAAAAATGTTAATTGCCTAAGATGGGAGAATATTTAGTGGAGTTAGTTTCTTTTACTATATTTAGTAAAACCCTACATGTTTTATTTAAAAAGAAGGAACACCACCAATAAAATATGAATATTTAAGGGAACATAGTTGTATTATATGATTGCTACATTGAATTAATTCTATAATTACAGTGGATGATTAAACAAAGAGAGAAAGAGACAAGTTACGGGTAAAATTTCACAACTACCTTTAACATTGTTTAACATTGTGATTGTAATGTGTTAGGCTAATTTTGACTAAGTTAAAAAGTGATTAAGAATAAACTTGTTTGATTAATAATGGTTTAGTTTTAGTGATTTATTGACCCATGATTTATAATTTTATTTTATAATGCCCATAATCTTTTCTTCTTAAATATAACCAAAACTTATAAAAATGTAATTATTCTTAATAACCAAAACTAATAAAAATGTAATAATAAAAACTTATTTATATTCTAATTATATTTTTTTATGAAATTTCAAAAATCTATATACCATTTTACTTTGTGATATTACATTACCACGTAATACCTTTAATTCATTGACTTCAATTTACTAATATTATATACACATATTTAATAATGAAAAAGATCGAAACATATTTTGATTTACTAATATTATATACACATTTGTATATATTTAATAAACACANTTTCCTCTTAGGAGGTCACGGGTTCAAATCCAGAGGGGGGTAGTGTATGTACACCTCTGTAGACTTTAGCAGTTAAATCGTTGCGCAGAGGGGGGTCCCCTGTCCCACAAACAAGGGGGTCTCATACACCAATTTGGTGTCTCGCTTGGCGGTGACCTTAAAAATAGATTATTATTATTATTATTATAATGAAAAAGATCGAAACATATTTTGATTTACTAATATTATATACACATTTAATACTAAGAAAGAACGGTAATAATCATACAGTATAATGAGGGGCAAATGATGCATGGAAGCATTGAGTTATATAACCTTTGGTATTTAGTCTTATAAATGTATAACACACTTTAAAAAATTTATAATGAGGGGCAAATGATGCAAGGAAGCATTGAGTTATATAATTTTTGGTCTTTAATTTTATAAATGTATATAACACATTTTAAAAATTGTTTTTACATTAAAATTTAAGAGTAATGTCAACTTCTGTATGCCTTTTTTTTCATTGGGTGATTCATCATTTGTGTTTCATTTTCATTTGTTTATGATGGAGAAAGTTGTGTACTTTAATTAGAAATAATTTATCTGACTTCGTTTTCGTAGAGTTATAAGGATTGGATTTTTGCATGACCAAGTTGCATCTCCGAAGGCTTATTATAGAAACCATACCGTAGTTGCTCTAACATTCACCTTTCGTGTGTCAATTAATTATTTGTGAACTCCCTCACCCAGGCGCACTTGTTCACAGAAGTGCATAAAAGCCCCTTTCCGGATTGGTCTTAAAAAAAGCCAAAATCAAAAACAAAAGAATAAAATTAAAAAGATAATTATTTACATATTCAATAAAAATAATGAATAAATAAGATAAATATTTACTTTTTTTTTTAGTATTTACTCAGATTAACTTTGGTTTATCACACATTTAAAAAGGTAAGGAATCATTTGTTTTTCTTTAAAAATGTATTTCTCAAAAAGATAAAAGATTTAAGAGAAGTAACATTAAATCATCATAGTTATGATGAGTTAACATGTTAGGCAAGTCAAAGTTTCTCCAAGGATGGAGGAAATGTTCCAATGGAAGAGAGTAAATGTGATTAATTATGTGACACAGCCACTTAATAATTTAACAATGGTAATTAAATGTCAATTTTGTAACGACAAACAATGTCTCATTAATAATGTGGGTTAACCAAGTTGAAATGAAAAACATATGAATTGACCCATTTATAAATGATATTTTATTAATATGGTTGGTAGATCTTGTAGGATCTATGAATGAGTGTAATAGTAAAGCATATTCATGTTTACCTAAGTCTTTCCTTTTGTAGCTTAACAAGTTATAAGCATTGCTTTACTCTTAAACTCTATAACATGGATAAACAAGTTTAAATCATCATAGTTATGGTGAGTTAACATGTTAGGAAGGCCATATTTTCTCCAAAGATGGAGGAAATTTTTAAATAGAAGAGAATAAATTGGATTAATTATGTGACACGATAAATTAATTTGACAATAATAATTTAACAACAATAATTAAATGCCCATTTTGTAACAACAAAAACAATAAGTCTTAACAATAATAATTTAACAACATTAATTAAATGCCCATTTTGTAACAACAAAAACAATAAGTCTCACTATCACTACAGGATGACCAAGTTAAAATGAAAACATATGGATTGAGAATTTATAAATGATATTTTATTAATCTGGTTGGAAGATCTTGTAGGATCTATGGAATTGTTTTAATAGTAAAACAAATTCATGCGTACCTCTCTTTCCTTGTGTATCTCAACAAGTTATAAGCATTGCTCTCCTCTTAAACTCTTGGAATATAACATGGATAAACAAGTTTACAATGTCAACAAAATCCTCTTAAAGCTATGTTACGTAGGGTACTTTCCCTGCGTTCTAACATAAAGTTAGTATAATAGCACATTGTAATATGAAGCATCGCATGCATCTCATCTTCAGTTTCTCCTTGGTTACATAATAAGCACACATGTTGCACTTAATTTATTTTCTTCCATTTATCTCTCTCCCATCCTTAAATTTAGATTTAGATGTAATAAAAAAAAATTATTGTTATTCTTTATAGCGACTTTTTTCTTGATTCTCCAATGATTTACCCAATGCTTAGCATATTTATGTCAAACCCCCTTGAACTTCAAGTTGTTTTTATTGTAGTTAGAATCAATCTTAGGAAGTGTTTTGGTTTTGATGTTGTTGATCTTATTCTTGTACATTAAGTACCTAGTCATACCCATGCTCTCAATAGGGGAAACACTTGCATAGGATGTATTTCCCTGACTTTTGAGATGATTAGTTATAAAACTCTTTTGTATTTACTATCTTTCTACATGGCTCTCTAGAGATTCTATAACCCCAAAATTCACATATTATAGAAGATAATATGAAAGACCAAGGTCTCTAAGAAGGGTTTCTTCTTATTCTAGAGCCAAAGGTCTATTGGTTTATAATTCTTTTCAAGTACATAATATGATTTCAACTCAGCGTTTATCATTTTTGTAGCTCTTCTAGAAATCAAAGGGACTATTAAGTATAAAACAGTATCATTAATGTATGTAAAAATAATTATGACTACTAATTTTTGGATTTGTGTCAGTTTTTTTAGATGTTATTTTTAAAATTGTAATACAATTGATTGATATTGAAAAAATGAAAAATAAAGTGTAAGAGTTTCTTCAAGGATGCAAAAAATTTCAGATGGGGTAGTGTATATGTGACAAAATTTATATATATAAATCAATACTTTGACCACTTTATATAAGTTGATCATTTAAATATCCATCATTCTATGAATAATCATGTTTCGCTTAAATATGGATTTATTTTTCCATAAGTATTTATGACTTATTACATAACAATAGCATGTGATTTCTTGGGTCAAGTTAATTATTTAGAGACTAATGTATAAATATCTACAACATAGTATTATGATCAAGTTATTACTAGAAAAAGGTCCAAGCTTTGTTTCCTATGTAATCATAGTAGTAGAGGAAGGTGTAAGTTTTGGGTTTTGTGGATCAATAGTAGTGGAAGTGAGAATGAGTTTCATTTAGTGATGTAATCTCTAAAATTTCAAGCACTTATAGAAGAGGTAGAAAGATTGAAAGTTATGTGAATATTATGTTGAAAAAATTACATGTAGTGTTATCTGAAATTCATGATAATCTATAAGATTATCATAAAATTATGCACCATGGTAGGTGATACTATAGACATGCTAGATTTGTTGATGTATCTTGGTTGAGAAAATTACAATAGTTGCACCATGACTAAATAGTCTGCTAGTCATATCATGTCCATGATCCTCCTTGCTATAACCATAACATAGTTTCGTGAGATACTGTAATAGTAGAAGTCCTTATCATAACTTGATTGAAAGAGTAGCTAAGAGGGAGTTGTTTTAGATAGTGGAATGAGTGATGGAGATAGTGGAGATAAAAGTGGTTGTCTCATACTGGTTTATCTTTATAGCGTTGTGGTATTGTGTGCAAGATGTGTAAATTAATCACTTGAGCTTGTAATATAGGATTAGGAAAGTTAAATGTAATTGGCATTTAAAAGTGGTTTTCATCATAGCATTGAGTGTTCAATTTTTATGTGGATGTTTGCCAATTACCTACAAATTATTATTGATTCTTTTTATCTATGATTTGGTGTATTTCATTAAGATAATTTTGTGATAATAAAAACATTTAATCAAGGCATTAACATGATTATGTCATTATTAATTATATTTGATTCTTGTGAACAACATATGCGTTGTGATTATTCTCAAATCCTAAAAGAAAATGGTTCTAGGTAGATAATAGAATAATTTGTTATAATACTATTATACTAAACGGTAATGTGATAAGGGTAGTACCATATTATGTTAATGAGTGGTAATGTTCATTTTCTAAAATTTTATATAATTGTAATAATATGTTATATGGGATTGTTTTATTTAAAGCATTCAATAATTATCAATAATTCTTTAAAGTGGTATGATTTATGAAATTCACAACACGTGTTTTCTACTTAATACATGGTGTGTAATATGAACTAGATATATCTAGTGAATAGAGTGAGGTTTAACTATGGCTAGTTATGATATGAAATTTATGTGAAGTGTATATTTTCCAAGATTTACAATATATATCTTTAAAAAAAACTTATAGAGGAAAATTATATCAAAATATTTTTAGTAATTTCAAAGTTGGACACATATAGTGATTGATACAACTCGATATTCGCCTTTGGAATATAACTTGTTAAAAACTAGGAGGTTGGATATTTTTACAGTATATTTAGTTTTTAAAAAGATATCGTATATTGAATAGGTTTAAGGATGATGTGGAAGTCAATTATTCAAGGATGAGAGAATGTTACATTCCAATTTACTCATGTAATAATTAAAATAAGAATTATTGGAAAAAAAGAACAAAACGTAAAAAGTTAAAAGTTAAAAAGTAATTAGTTATTATGTGGTTGTGTAATAACCAAAAGTTATGATGTAAATGGGTTGTTACTTTTCATAATAAAACCATGCATCTTCTATTTTAATTGGAAATAGGACACTTGCTTGGGGAAAGGGAAGAAATCAGGGATAAAAGTGCTCGTGACATATGAGGTACTTTGTATGGTAATACATGAGGGTGAACCTGGTGAGGTGGTTATATATGGGGCAAGTGAGTGCGAAGTATAATTTTTCACTCGCAAGAAAGACATATTATGGTGGTTTGGTTCCTAGCCACGACATATTCTTGTAGTGACCTCTCTGAAATCCAAGCCAAGTGTTACTTGAAAAGTACTTGCACTTGTACTTCATTTTGGAAGAATAAATACAATATTACTTTCTATTGTTAACTATGTTGAATTGATTTACTATAAAATGATAATTATAAAAGAAGTTGAATTTATTGGATAATACATGTATATGAATATACGCATTTATATTGATATAAAATGATACTGTACATGTTTTCATTTTTTATGATATATGAATTTAATATGAAATTTTGGAGTAGGGGAAAACCCTCAAAATTCATGATTGTTTGTTCACTCAATTCTGACAACTATAGAATAATTATCTATCCCCCATAAGATCTCCACCTAAGAAATGGATCTATTGGAATTGATGGATTGCCTCACAGGAATTCCTTATAGTCCTAGAAGTTGAATCTCAAAGGTGTATTGAGTATGGTCCTCACAGGAGGGGTCTGATGGAATTAAAAAGAAAATACATTAGGGAGGAAACAAAAAAAAATGCAATTATGGGGTCACATCTAACATTGAGTTCATCCTTCGTAGAAAATTATTTAAAGCTACTGCCAACCTAACATGAAATGCATGGCTTTTATATGTTGTTATTATATCCCTGGCAACAAAACAAAGCCCTCCATTAGGTTAAATGAGTTGTTTTGTGGGATCTTAGATGGGGGAGAGTTACTACTCACCTTGAACTTAGGGTTTTGAAATACTATAAGATATTGTAGTTTGACCATACAAATAAATCCCTCATAATTTTTTATTCAACATAAACTAACCAATAATTAAAGAAAAAACATAATGCATAAAATATATACCATGACATCATTTTTCAAATAGTGAGAGATAATTGAGCTCAATGTTGGCACATCATCATCTTGTCTTGCTTTGCATGTTATAGTATCTCAACTTCTTCCTTGTTTTCTACAATCCCTTTGATTCCCTCACAATGCCTCAAATATCTTCATTCATAACTTTGATACCATGACTAAGAAACACACAATAAAACAATATATGAAAGTAAATATGAGAATAAAATGTATCTAAAATGATTTATTCAAAGCTGCAATGTCAAAGTATATAAGTGAAAGACAGGGTGTATGGTATTCCACCTAAATAACATCAATTTCCTAATTAATTTCAGTTTACATATGACCTCATGATGATCTCATAATTACTTTATTACAAAGTATGTAAAGTGATATATAAAACGATAATGTCCCAAGTTCTTTAAATTATAGTAAATATATAACAAAATATGAGAATAAAATGTATCTAGAATGATTTATTCAAAGCCGCAATGTCAAAGTATATAAGTGAAAGACAGGATGTATGGTATGCCACCTAAATAACATCAATTTCCTAATTAATTTCAGTTTACATATGACCTCATGATGATCTCATAACTACTTTATTACGAAGTATGTAAAGTGATATATAAAACGATAATGTCCCGAGTTCTTTAAATTATGATCCTTATAAAAATTTGCTTAAACAAAAGCATAATAAAAATAAGTGAGAAGAAAGGAGCACGACAAGCATGCCATAATGTAAGATAGTTTTAGTGCAATGGTGGAAAGCATGATGTTAATGTAGATAAATTGCTATCCATAGTGCAGAGTTGATATGATGGGTTCATACTAGAAGCCAAAGGAAATGTCTTTCTATAAACTATGATGATCACCGACAAGAGATTAAATAGATCTATAAATCTAATGAATAACAATACATTTAGCAATTTTACAAGGGAAAAAGAAAGGAGAGAGTGAAGAGAGAAAATCTTCGAGCAATTTTCCCGTGAAAAAAAAATAAAAATAAAAACAATTCTTGGAATTGATTGCATGTAAAAACAAAAGTTAAAAGTAAAACTATTTTGCAATTATGTGAGAAGGAACAAGAAGAACTATTTTGCAATTATGTAAATAATGAGAAGGAACGAAAAGAAGATGTTAATTTCCATTATGAAACCTTTCGTTTATTATTTATTGGAAGGAAGGGTATTGTCTTGGGGGTAATAAAAGGAAATATCGGAAGATAAGTCAGTTATAAGAGGAAAAGTCCTAGCTAAGAATCCAAGCCTACAATGTCTGGACAATTCTCAGCGGGCTAGCAATGGCTCAAATATCAAGTATCTTTGCAAAGTAACCCTCAATATATGGTGTTTTACAAGCCCGAAAGAAATAAAGCATTTCCATGTGCTTGGAGCATTAGTGTAGCCACAAACAACCAAGTTGAGCTTCTTGCTCTTTGGAAAGGATTACACCTAGCGAAAGACAAAGGAATACGATCTATACCAGTTCTTGGGGGCTCTGTAATTATCATCAAATATCTTTGGGAAGGTCATCTTCCTAGCAACTCAAAGTTCAAAAGAGGAATCAGTTGAATTCATAGCCTCTCTTAATCCTTTTATCAAGTCCAAAGTTTCCATAGAGCCATCCCCTAATTTTATTTTATTTTAATCCCATGAGATCGTGTCAAGCATCTAAAAGAAAGGGAACACATATCTCCCAAGTGTTTACCACTCCATGCAATCATGCTATTGTCCAAGCCCATCACCTTGAATCAATTAAGAACAACAATGGCAGTGATAATAATGTACTTTCCACTCATGCCATCAAATGTGGTATCATCATGCAATATAGCTCTAATTAGGTTAAATCCATGGACAATTCAAGCTCTCGTGTCTTAGTGGTATGTTTGGTCTCAAATTTGTGTGCTCTGATTTGCCTGGCCCATGTGTTTTTTTATTACTAGTGACCAATTTGTCGAGTGTACCATCACTCTCTACTCAATGGATCTTGGTGAAAATGCTCCTATCCCCTTCCTAATCAGCTTCATGTTGTTCATTATATGGCTCCTCTTGAACAACTTTGGGCAAGGCAAACAGAGAAGTCCCTTCTCCCAAAAAGCCAGAATGTTTTCCCCACCTCAAGCTTCAAAACTAAGCATCACTTCTGATTTTTGTATAAACCCTAGAATCTAGCTTGGAAATCATTGTATTGGTCCTTGGTTCGAATCTCCTACCTCTATCAGACCCTTCCCTCAAGTCTTCATTTCTAGGAATTATGTCAATGCATGTTCTATCAACCCAAGCCACAACTCCATGGTAGGCAATCAAGAAGGTGACATCCAATCAATGGATGCGAAGGACTTCTCCAAGTGCGAGGAAGATAGCAAAGAAAGCAGAGAGGCCCTAGGCATATGCAACAAACAAAAATGGAACTCCAAATTCAAGGTGGCATATAAAACAATAGTACAGCCAAAATCCTATTTCAAATTTTAGTTCTCTACTTTGATAACCACGCAATAATCACACTTAGTTTTGAAAGAAGAATGGAAATGCTCACTCATAGTACAAAAATAAATAAATTTTCTCTTATTCAGAGTACTGTAAATCCATATGGATAATGGGGAAGTTCTTGAATATGTATAAAAGTTTAGTAACAAATAATAAGAAGAAATGTATCAAGAAGCAGCAGATAGAAAGAATAGTGATAGGAAAAAGAACCTTACTGCTACATATACGGATTTGCTTAGACAATCTTTGTAATTTTGTGTAATAAGGTTGGGTGCTTAGACTACAGAACTTCTCCTTTTTTATATCAATACAATATTATCCAACTCCATTAGAAAAACATATGATTAGAAATTGTTAGTGAGGCATAAGAGATAAATTAATATATTTAAATTATAATATTATAGATTATTATTCATAACCAATAAAAACACAAAGGAGAAAAGGAAACAATAAAATCCAATGAAATAGAATGAAATAGAATGATTACAAAGCAAATTTTATTTAATGATTTCTAGACTATTTTTCAGTTGAAGAAAAGGGGTCTAATTCTAGCCAATTTTTTAGCCCATTTTTTCACTGAGCAAAAAGGGGTTGACTTTTGGCACAACCTTTTCCTCAAATGATCTCATTCCAAGGGATAGAGGTAGGTATTCATTGTCACTTTGCATGCTTGCTCTACAACATGTTTAGTCTACATGTTTATCAAATAAAGAGTAATGGTTGGTGGGTGAGTGGTTGGGTGAGATGTTGAGAATCACAACTCAACATCTTTGTGAGTGAGAAAATGTTGAGATGTGATTCTCTCCCTTGTGATATTGTTGGGATGAATGTCAAAACTCCTTAGTATATTGAATTTGGCATTGAATATTGAATTTGGTGTTGATCTCTCTTCAAGGGTAGCAACATCTTTTTGAGGGGGTTAAAGTATACCATAAACCTTTGTTAGCTCTAGTTTAAACAACAAGGAAGGAAATCATGGTATTTAAATTGGATGAGGAATTCTCAATTTTTGTATTGACTACTCAATGTGAGATATTCAAATAAGAAAGAATGTTTGATGGAAATTTAGGGTTCCAAATCAATTAATTACATTTTTATTGTGAATGTTGTTGCAATATTTGATAATGTTATTTTGATGATCTTTGCATGCGTTCCATATGTCAAATTTTCTGATTTTGCTAACAAGAATAAAAACGTTGTGTGAAGAAACCAAAGTCATAGATTGGGAGGTAAAGTAGAGGATTCTCTTTAAATCAATACAGGGAATAATGCAATTACGAGGATGTCTAAAAAAAATAAAGAATCATTAAGAGGGTTTTTTCAATTTAAGATTAGCCAAACTACATTCCCTCCAAAGTCGATAACAGTAAAAGTATTGTCATTAAAAAACATGCATTCAAGAGGGTGCAAAAATATTGCAGGCAATGCAAGCATTAAATTGTGACTAGCTACATATATATTCAATATTATCTATGTAGTTTAAATTACCTTTAAATACAAGCATTTTAAGAATGTTTTGTGTGTATTTGCTTTCTAATGACATTTTTAATATTGTGTATGTATTTTCTTTTAATAACACTTTTTTTTTTGGTTAATGATGCTTGATGAGTTTGGGGTTTAATTTTTTTGTGGAAAAATGCTCATTTTTAACTTTTAAGGAATATGTACATGCAAAATTTTCTAACAAGACTGCTGGTTGTGCTAAAAGAAGGCAAATGCATTTTAGTGCCTTGATGAAACAATTGCAATCAATGGAGAAAGTTGTTGAAAAAGCATGCCTCAAGATGTTCCTCTTGAAAAAATAAACTTTTGTGAGCAACACATTCTAAACGAATTTGCTTGACATATTTCAGGGGAGAGAAGTTTGGGTTGTTACATGCGATGCAAAATATTTCCTTGTAAACATGAAACATTAATGAGATGCGTGTTGGCATTTCCATAATATTGATGGTAAAACCAATTTTCATCTTACGCAATTCAAATAGTGAAGTAATTCATTTTGAAATTCTCTTTAATTGGTACAACTTTTTTCGAAGTTCTCTTTAACTGAAAGAACTTTATGGATAGTTAACATGAAGCGAATACTATTCGGCTATAAGCTTTGGGGGTGAAACATGCACCCCTAGCTATTGAGGAATATTGTAGGAAATCGAATTTTTCTATCTATTCCTGTGTTAGACAATGCTCGTTTATAACGAGGCAAGGCTTTAATGAGTGGCTAAATTGTCAAACGATAGTCTTTATTAAACACGCCCTATTTCAAATTACATAGGGAATACTAATTAGATATGTTTCAGCTTAATATGCTAGCTCGAATGGTTCGAGTACTTCGAACTTCATATAAGAGGTCTCAAGAT
Organism: Pseudotsuga menziesii; assembly: GCA_001517045.1. NCBI lineage: Eukaryota > Viridiplantae > Streptophyta > Pinopsida > Pinales > Pinaceae > Pseudotsuga > Pseudotsuga menziesii. The sequence continues at coordinate 262,957 of LPNX010361095.1, read as the reverse complement.
TGATTTCCTATGCTGGTTGTCTCTGTTGTGTGCCACAATTGATGTTCCTACCGAGTCAAAAGCCATAATGAGCATTAACAAACATCTTTGTTCGTTGTTAATAAATGTTTCAAAGTAACACTGACAAAAAGAGGTGGTTGATGCTCCCGGGGAATATCTTGGTTGATTTAACCCTTTCCATAAAATACATAATGCTTAGGTATGTCATGAGATCCATTTCCTCTGAGTCTTATGGGGTTACCAGCCAACATTTGAGCTGGTGGTTAATACCATCCTCCATCTTGAAAACAAAGGAAAAGGGGGAGAGGCACTGGAAAGGTACCAGCCTCCTTGTTTGGAACACTTAACATCAGATGAGAGAAATGCATATTTTCTACCGAGTACCAATCTCGGAATCATACTTATTAGTGTTAGTGATAGATTGCATGGCCGCAACTATTTTTTCTCTGAATATTCATGTCAAACCACGACAACCGAGTACCAATGTCAGAATCATACTTATTAGTGTTAGTGATAGATTGCATGGCCACAACTTTTCTCTGAATATTCATGTCAAACCACGACAGTCTAAATGTCCTTTTTACAACATTCTTGAATAATTCTAACTTTACAAAATTTCAAGATGAAAGGCATTCCTCTGGTCCTTGGAATCACTTTAATCTTATAAAAGAGCTTTTTACCAAGTGCGGTAACTACAGAAGATGACTGCCAAAGCTCCATAGCTCTTCCCAGCAAAAATTACACACAGAATAAAATAAAACAAAACAAAATGTTCCCAGGTTCACTTAAGCAGCTGCAAATTCCATCCTATCCTGAAAATCAATTCCATCTACGGTGAAACATATGTCCATTTACTATCACATATTTTGAAGAAAACTCTTAGGCAGCTGCAAATTGCATACTATCCTGATAAATATGTTATTCCTGAAAATCAATTCCTTCGTATGCTGAAAAGTATGTACATTTATTATCCCCGCACTAGCCAAGAAAACTCTCGTTTCCAACAAAAGGAACTACCAAATCTCACTCAATCATTAACAAAATCTGATGTTGGCAAACTATCTTGTTTGGAGAAGTCAAGCTTTCAGCAACTTTGACTCTCTAGAAGCATTGAGGAGGTAAACATTCATGAATGTAGAAGCTGTCAAGGTTACCCTTTGCAAAGTTGCCCTTTGGCAAACCAACAACGGTCAATTCACATGGAATAATAAGTGGGGAGGGCGTCATCAGATCGCTTCTAGATTAGATAAATTCATTCTAGCGGAGAACATCATCTCTAAGGGCCTACTAGTAGAAGCCACCATCCTCCCTTGCTCGGGCTCACAGACCATTGGCCAGTCTGCCTCAATCTGGAATACGACGATCGGCAATGAAGAACAGACCATTTCACTTCGAAAAAATTTGGCTTGATCATCCCAAATTTCACAACCAAATAGAAACCTGGTGGACTAAAGCACAGGTAAACAGGAGCTCCAAGATGAATCAGTTTCAGCAAAAGTTAAAACTGCCCAAACCTAAGCTCAAGGTCTGGAATAAAGAAGAATTTGGAAACATCTTCCAAGCACAGAAAGATTTAACAGACAAAATGGTCCTCTTGCAACAAAACATTATTCAAGAAGGATACACGGATCAACTGAAAGAGGAAGAGACAATGCTACAAAATCAGATAAAACTGCGAAACAAGCAAGAGAAAAAGCTATGGCATCAAAAAACATGAGTCATATGGTTAAAAGAAGGGGAGGGGAATACAAAAAAATCTCATCACTCAATGATTCAGCATAGAAACTATAACAGAATAACAGCGATAAAGGACAGCATTGGCAACATAAAGACAAAACACGAGAACATGGAGAAGGGCGCTGGTGGAATTCTACAAATCTCTGTTAACTGAACCACCGGGAAACAGAGAAGAAGCCATTGAGAAAATCACCCAGAATATTCCTTGCCTGGCAACAGCAGAACAGAATGATCAACTTCTCAAGGCTATAACTGTTGATGAGGTAGAGCAAGCTGTTATGGAAATGCCGAAGAGGAAATCACCAGGTCCGGATGGCTTCACTACAGATTTTTTCCATTCCTGTTGGTCGACTATCAAAATTGATGTTTGGGAAATGGTGGAAGAATCTAGGCAACTGACTGAAGTGCTACCAGCACTAAGCTCCACCTTCCTAACCTTGATTCCCAAGGAAGAAAGGGTGGACGATTCAAGTAAATTCAGACCAATATCTCTGTGTAATGTTATTTATAAGGTCATCATGAACGTCATTGCAAATAGACTGAAACCACACTTACCAAAGCTCATTTCAATAGAACAGATGGGAAATGTGGAAGGTCGGCAGATTTTAGATGGTATTATTCTGGCACATGAAACCATACACTCCCTAAAAACAACCAAGAAAGCAGGGATGATGATCAAACCAGACATGTCAAAGGCCTTTGATAAAGTTAGTTGGAAGTATATAAGAAGCACTCTCCTGGCTTTTGGATTTTCTATGCAATGGACAAACTAGATTATGGCCCTCACCTCATCAGCCTTCTTCTCTATTCCGTTCAATGGCTCACCTTCGCACACCATCTCATGGAATTCGACAAGGGGATCCCCTCTCCCCTTTCATCTTATTCTCATGGCAAAAGCAAGGGAGGATCAACCAAAGAAGTAGTCTCAATGGGAAAAATCAAAGATCTGAAATTCCACGGGGTTGATTTGACAGCTTCACACTTGCAATTTGTGGATGGCACTATGCTGATGGGAGTACCCTCAGTTAGGGAAGTACGAGCTTTCAAGCAAGTGATCAACACCTTCATGAAGGCTTCAGGCACTTCTATAAACCACAGTAAGTCTCAAATCTTTTTATTTAATGTTCACCTAACAACAAAGCTTGCAATTACCAATGATCTTAGTTTCCAGAGAAGCTCTCTTCTATCCAAATACTCTTAGGAAATCCGCTCCTTGAAACACACGTCGGAATTGAACTTGGAAAGAACTTCTTTCTAAGATGGAAAAGAGATCAGACAACTGGGCATTTTGATCCCTAAATCTGGCAAAAAGACTAATCCTGATCAAATCAATGCTGCAAGCTTGCCTGTTTATCTCTTCTCAACCCTGGCAGCCCCAGAGAGAATTATTAAGCAGTCAGAAACATTCAAAGAACTTTCCTTTGGGGTGGATATTGAACTCATTGAAAATGGGCAACAGTAGCATGGAGCAAACTTTGTCGCCCAAATGGGTCAGAGGCCTGGACAATTTGACCCAAAAATTGAAAGTGAAGTGCTGAGAGCAAAGCTATGGTGGAAATGAATGACCAATAAAGAGGGCAACAGTTACCAGTAGCATGGAGCAAAATTTGTCGCCCAAATACTTAGGAGCTCCACTCCTTGAAGCATACGTCAGAATTGAACTTGGGAAGAACTTCTTTCTAAGATGGAAAAGAGATTAGACAACTAGGCATTTCGATCCCTAAATCTGGCAAGAAGACTAATCCTGATCAAATCAATGCTGCAAGCTTGCCTGTTTATCTCTTCTCAACCCTGGCAGCCCCAGAGAGAATTATTAAGCAGTCAGAAACATTCAAAGAACTTTCCTTTGGGGTGGATATTGAACTCATTGAAAATGAACAACAGTGGCATGGAGAAAACTTTGTCGCCTAAAATGGGTCAGAGGCCTGGACATTTTGACCCAAAAATTGAAAGTGAAGGGCTGAGAGCGAAGCTATGGTGGAAATGAATGACCAATAAAGAGGCATGTGGGGTAGATTATGGAAGCAAAAATATGCCCCTGAAGTGGAAGATAACAACCTGACCAAAATAAATTGGTTGACTAATACAGAACACAACTTGGCAAGGCAAAATAAAGCCCTTGTTCAGAATCATTGTTTTTGGGAAATTTGAGATGGTCTATCGGCTTTATTTTGGGAAGATTCCTTGCAGCAACTGACCCGTCTAGAAGAGAAGCCTCGACTATTAAACCTCTCCTTCAAGCTTAGAACAGGAGTCAGGTTAGCCATTACTGGGATCAAAAGTCAGGATGCCACCTGGAGAGAATGGGAACCCTTGGAGATAGAGACCACTGGGCCTAAAATCCTGAACTTAGAAGCTCTAAAGGAAGAACTACACCACACGAAAATACCACATATAGGCCTGGACAAACTTTGTTTGGGAAACTATGGCGGCATACATTTCTCAATCAAAGAAGCTTACAACATTCTTATCAATCCTACAGGAAACAAAGGGGAGCCCATATGGGACCAAGTCTAGAAAATGAACCTTTGGGAAAAGGTCTTAACATTTCTATGGTTAGTACTGCAAGGCAATGCCTTGACATGGGACCAAATAACTAAGTGAGGTTTTGAAGGACCACCTCTTTGCTATCTATGTAATGTGCATGCAGAAACATAGAAACATAACCTAAATCATTTCCCTTTTGCCTCATCCCTTTGGGATGAAGGACCAGCAACTTTTAGGCAGACAAAGTGGTGCTCCACTAGCAAAAAAACCATCGTTGGGCAGTCGCAGACTTGCAACACGCAGCTTTACATAATAACATCCTAAACAAAGCCTGGCAACTATTCCCGGGATTTCAGTTGTGAAAAATCTTGAAGGAGCAGAACAGGAGAATTTTTCAAGAACAAAACAAAGCCACAGACCACGTTTGGAACAGAGTCAAATTCAACATCAAAGAAACCATACAAACTCAAATTTGTTCAGAGGAGGACTGGAATGGGCAAGGAGCAGAGAGGACCATTTTGCAAGAGCATGGTATTTAAACTTTGCTCCCACAATTTCTCCGTCAATCAGAAAACAGATGAGACCCTCAAGTCCATCAATTTGGTCTCCCCTACCCCCAGGTTTCATCAATTAAATTTTGAATGAACTTCCAAAGGCAACCCTGGTCTGGCGGGCTTTGGAGGACTCTTTAAAGATGAAAACAATCAAATTGTCCAGATCAATGTAGGCTCCCTAGGGCTAATGTAACAATGTAGCAGAATTGCAAACCCTTCAACAAGGAATTCAAATAGCATATCGAAGGGGATTTTCGAGATTAATTGCAGAAGGAGACTGCAGCCTTATTTTACTCATGCTCATAAAACTTCTGTGTGGATCACCAATCAGCGGTCTTTGTTCATTGAAAAATCGAAGGGCATCTAGAAAGCTTATTAGGATTATTGAGTCAAAACCTAGTCATAATCCCCTCTCATGTCAAGCGTATAGCTAATAAAGTTGACCATCTTGCTAATGAAGGGTTGACTAAAGGCATTTAGATGTTGGAGTCTGGACAATGTCTCAGATGGCAACAAATCCTCACCCGTAACTACTGACTACCTCAATCTTGCTCTTCAAGATAGTGCCAGAAGGCGAAGGTTGCACAACCAACCCCAGATGGGATGTCAAGTATGCAAACTAGTTGCAGGCATGCCATCTAGGTTGGCCCCACGCAACCTAGGAACGATATAGAGGGGTGTACCGCTCCATAATGACACGACATATGACTTTGAACCTTAGCGTGTGGGAGACAAATCCAGATGCGATGGAAGTTAAGCCGAGATCAAGATGGAAGGTGGTCGACCCAAGAAGTGATGGTTTGATAATGGCACGGCTTCATTCCGGCAAGCAGATTTTAAATGTCACTGAAAAGATTTGACGGATGGGGAGGAGGCACAATCAAAATGCGAGGTGGATGCAGGACTAGAGAACCTCTCAAGGCAAGAAATTAATTTGGTTGATGGTTGTTCATCTCTTCTCTTCAAGCGAATAGGTATAGGAACGATTGCAATTCGAAGGGAAGGTTTAACTTGGACAAGAATCTCCTCCACTAGCGGCACATGGCAGTATTGGAATCAAAAAGATAAGAGAGTAGGAGTTCTTGACACGGAGCGTTGGTTGGCTGGAGGTTTGTTGCAACAGTTCAAATTTACGATTTCTGAATGTTCTGACAACAATGGCGAGTGGTTGAGGCAAAGGTTGTGGTCCTAGGAAGAGTCGAGGTAGCTTGTCTTAGTCACGGGTGTCTCGAGAAGTAGAGGAGACTTGTGCGGTGTACATGGAGCAAATCCCATGTGAGATAAAAGACAAGCTCTCCAAGGCCAAGGTTTGGATAAACGCTGAGAAGGAAAACATTGGGTCCAAACAGATAATTGAGGACATGAAATCGTAGTTACAAGATCTTGGAATCAACAAGACCATGGAAACCAAGTATTACAAAACTCTTACCCTCTACTGGCACACCAAGTCGCTGTTTGGAAAGGCATTGTGAGGAGCGAAATGAGATACTACTACAAATGGATGAAATCCAAGATCAGCTGAGGCAAGTGATGGACAAGTAGAACATCATTATCGAGGCTCTCACAGGACTGGAATCCATTTCTCCAAGCCCCACCTCAACCCCTAATCTCGGGCACGCTAAGGATCTCGAGTCCTCTCATGGGCAAGCAACACCCCACATTGCCATCTCTAATGATTGTTGTTGTAATTGTACCTTCAGAATGTATTCATCTATGTATCTTATGTCTTGTACCCCGATGTTTATTCCGGGATGTGTCTGTAATGTAATTGAGTCATGTCAAGCCCCGATGTTCCGATCAGGAGGATCTATAATGTAAACAAGTCATGTCAAGTCATTGTGGGTAACCCTCCTATTGTCTAAGGGTTAAAGTCCCCGCAGTTCCAGGGCACTAGGGTTATTAGACTCTCCTAGAGAAGTAGGCCCTAGTAGGGTTTAGTCAAGTCGGGAATTAGTATAAATAGAGAGCTAGCCTCTCTATTTATCACACACCCACTCACACTCAGTTGTAGCGCATAGCTGAGAAAGAAGAAGACACTGGGGCTAGGAAAAAAGAGGTTACTGCTGTCGGGAGATCATCTTACTGTTTTGGGCTTTTCTATTTGGTGTTGATTCTATCTCTGAGGAATTTGCGGGGTTTTCTCCATTTATGGTTTCCCCGAGGAAAAACACTGTGTTCATTGTCTTTTGTGTTTGATTGTTGTGCTTGTTATTCTCTCAGTTAAAAGATCCTAATAATGCTAGCTTAGTGATTAAAATCTAACATGGTATCAGAGCTAACCTAAGAAGAAGACACTGTGCAGCTACGGGAACTAGGGCTTCCTACTTTGTGGATCTTCCTCCACAGATTTTCAGCAAAAGAAGGTTGGATTAACTCTCCTCCCTAGGGCGCATCTTTCTGTCGAAGCAAAATCCAATTCTGAGGTTTTTCAGTTTTGGACCCGAAACTGCTACCGAAAATTAGGGCTTTTCACAGAAGAAGAATTTTTCAATCAGCCCAGGCCTGGATTGATCTCCTCCCCAAAATCGAAGTTAGGGATCAAATTTAAAGCATTTGGTTAGACAGAACTCTGGAAAAGCAAAACCCTAATCTGCTCCTGAACCACATTGCAAAATTTCAACTCCAAATCCAAATCCGACATCTTGACCTGGTAAGATCTAAATCTTTTGTATTTCCATTTGAGGTTCTCAGTTAAGATGTCTCATCATACCAAGCTTGATGAAAAGCTTGAGGGAGCTGATAACTTTCAAGCCTGGAAGTATAGGATCTCCCTGGTCTCTGGAAGAGAATGAGTTGGACTCCTACATCAATGAGGAGGTTCCAGTTCCAGAGGGAGATGAGACCAAGACCTTACATAAGAAGAAGTTGGTTATGGCAAAGAGGATCATTGCTGATTCAATCAAGGATCACCTCATACCATAGGTGTCCTCCCTAAAAACACCTAAAGCTATGTTTGATGCCCTAACCAAATTGTTTGAAGGAAAGAACATAAACCGGAAGATGACCTTGACAAACCAGTTGAAGAATGTGAAGATCCAGAATGCAGAAACCATCCAGTCTTACTTCACAAGGGTTTCTCAGATCAAAGAACAATTGGAAGCAGTAGATGAAGAAGTGGAGAATGCAGAGATTGTAATGACCACCTTGAATGGTCTCCCTAGGACATGGGACTCTTTCATTCAAGGGATCTGTGCCAAAAAGAAGTTAGTCAAGTTCAGCAGACTATGGGAAGAATGCTCTCAAGAAGAAGCTCAGATAGCAGCTCGAGAAGAGAAGATGGGAAGTGAAGATCAAGCTCTCACAGTACAATCCAAGAAAACCAGATCCAGCCACCACAGAAGTAAGTACTCTCATCAAAGGAATAACTTTAGAAAGCCTAGAGATAAATCTAAGTTCATTTGCTATACATGTGATGAAAGAGGACACTTGCTAGAGATTGTCCTAAGAACAAAAGTAGCTCTCACAAGAAGAAGGGAAACAAAAGAAGACATCATGCTCATGTTGCAGAGGATGATGAACCTTCCACAAAGAGAAACAGACAAGTCAGTGATGATTCTTCAAGTGATGAAGAATATGTTCTGATTTCCGCTCTCACGGGAACTATCACACATGGCAGCAATGATTGGCTTATAGACAGTGGTGCTTCAAAACATATGACAGGATTCAATGAATCCTTTGTGAAATTATCTGAACATGAATCACCTCACAAGGTGAAACTTGGAGATGACTACCAGTATCCAATAAACGGTAGTGGAGAATCCTCCTATAAGCTAGACTCTGGAAAGTCTATCAAGATCAAAGATGTATTGTTTGTACCTGGACTGAAGAAGAATCTCCTCTCCATATCTGCATTAGATGCAAAAGGAATGAGGGTTGCATTTGTAGATGGCCAAGTCCTCATGTGGCCAAAAGGAAAGTCTTTTGATGATGCAGTAGTGATTGGAGAACAAGAAGGACCTCTATACAAATTGAAGGGCCAACCAGAACAAGCTTTGGTTCATGACTCGGTAGAACCAAATGAACTTTGGCATAGATGGCTTGCACATGTGCATTACAAAGCACTACCACTTGCAAGCAAAGTTGTTGAAGGTCTCCCAGAAATGCAGACAAAACATGAAGGTGTATGCAAAGGATGTGCGAAAGGAAAGAACACAAAGAAGACATTTCCAAGTAGCGAGAACAAGGCAAAAGGAATCTTGGAAACCATCCACTCCGATGTATGCGGTCCAATGTCATCCAGTTCACTAAGCGGGTATGCATACTATGTTTCTTTTATTGATGATTTTTCTAGAAAGGCATGGATAAACTTTATGAAGAACAAAGATGAAGTATTCAGCAAGTTCTAGGAATTCAAAGCCTTGATCGAGAACCACACGAAAAAGAAGATCAACACCTTTCGATCAGATAATGGCGGAGAATTCACTTCGAATGAATTCAAAGAGCTATGTAAAGACTCAGGGATTAAGAGGGACTTGTCCACTCCTTATAATCCACAACAGAATGGGATTGCAGAAAGGAAGAATAGAACTATCATGGAAGTTGCAAGAGCAATGCTTCATGATCAAGATCTTCCTATGCATCTTTGGGCAGAAGCAGCCAGAACAGAGGTGTATGTACAGAACCGTACTCCACACAAAGTACTCAAGAACAAGACTCCTGAAGAAGTCTTCTCCGGCAAGAAACCAGAAGTCAGCCATCTCAGAATATTCAGTTGTCCTGTGTACATACACATTTTGAAAGAAAAGAGGACGAAGTTAGATCCTTCAGGAAAGAAGGGTATATTTGTAGGATATTCTGAAAGCTCGAAGGCTTACAGAATATACTTCCCAGGGTTCAAGAAGATTGACATTAGCAGAGATGTAACATTTGACGAAGACTCAACCTACATCAAATCAAGGAAGAAACCAGATGAAGAACCTGAAGAAACAAGAGAACCCAGAATTCATGATACAATCATGAACGAAGAAATTCAAGAAGAAGATCGAGAATTTAAAGAACCTCAAAAAACTGTAGATCCAACTCTGGAGAAGAATCCTCATAAGAGGAAACCTGCTTGGGTACGTGAAATTATCCAAGGTGCAGAAAGATATGGAGCTTCAGAAGAAACACCCAGAGGAAGAAAGAGAACTAGATCTTGCTCTAGTTACGTAGCCTTACTATGTGACATTATTGATAAAGAACCTTCCAACTATGAAGAAGCGGCAGAACGGAAAGAATGGAAGGATGCTATGATCGAAGAGTATCAGTCAATCATGAAGAATGATGTTTGGGATGTTGTCCCAAGACCAGAAGGGAAGTCCATTGTAACTTCCAAATGGATCTACAAGATAAAGCATGCTGCAGATGGTAGCATCGAGAAATATAAAGCAAGATTTGTGGCTCGTGGTTTCTCTCAGAAAGAAGGAATAGATTATGAAGAAACCTTTGCACCTGTAGCCAGATACACTTACATCAGATCAGTACTTGCTCTGGCTGCAGTGATGAAATGGAAGATACACCAAATGGATGTCAAGACTGCTTTCTTGAATGGTGTAGTAGAAGAGGAGATGTATGTGGAACAGGCACTCGGTTTTGAGACACATGACAGAGAGTCTCATGTATGTAGATTGAAGAAAGCCCTGTACGGTTTGAAACAGGCACCCAGGACACGGTACGGTAGAATTGATGGTTTCCTATCCAGTTTGGGCTTTACCAAGAGTAAAGCAGATTCCAACCTTTACTACAAGGTTGAAGATGGCAATCCGGTGATACTCCTACTATATGTGGATGATCTGTTTGTAACAGGTATGGATGGGTTGATTACTGATACGAAGAGGAAACTTGCTATCGAGTTCAAAATGAAGGACTTGGGTATGATGCACTATTTCTTAGGCATGGAGATGTGGCAGAATACAGATGGAATCTTCCTTGGACAAGGGAAATATGTAGTATAGATTCTGAAGAGATTTGGGATGATGGAATGCAAGACCATAACCACACCTATGGCATCAAAACTGAAGCTATTGAGTGATGCTTCATCAGAAGCGGTCGATGCTACGATGTATCATCAGATGATTGGATCCTTGATGTACCTGACGAACACAAGACCAGATATTTGCTTTGCTGTGAACACCTTGAGCCAGTGCCTGACAGATCCGAGACATGTTCACTTGATTGCTGCAAAGCATATTCTGAGGTACCTGAAGGGTACAGTTGATTATGGGCTCAAGTACGAGGCGAATCAGAAGATTAACCTGGAGGGTTATGTTGATTCAGATTGGGCAGGCAGTGCCATCGATAGGAAGAGCACTTCAGGGTGTTGCTTCAGTATGGAATCAGGTGTGATCTCTTGGTTTAGCAAGAAGCAATCCTGTGTGGCACTGAGTACAGCTGAAGCAGAGTATGTTGTAGCTTGTTCAGCTAGTTGTGAGGCAGTATGGCTAAGGAAGCTACTGTCTGATTTATTTGATCTCCAGATGGATGCTACTTGTTTATATTGCAACAACCAGAGTTGTGTGAAGTTATCAGAGAACCCAGTGTTCCATGACAAGTCAAAGCATATCGAGATCAAATATCACTATATCAGGGATATGGTGTAGAGAGGAGCAGTGAAGCTCCAGTATGTTGCGACAGACGAACAGATAGCTGATGTATTGACGAAGCCATTAGCTAGAGTGAAGTTTGAGTACTTCAGGGAGAAGCTTGGTGTTCTCCAGATCGAGGTTCCCTCCAAGAGGAAATGATGAGACCTAGAGCCATTCTGACATGGAATAGGATTAGGTTCCTTCCATGGGCAGATGTAAGGGCTGAGCCATTCTGTCATGGTGAGAGGATTTGGTTCCTTACATGGTAGATGTGAGCGCTGAGCCATTCTAATATGACTCTAGGATTGATTCCTACATGATTAGATGTAAGGGCTGAATGCCATTCTTGGAATGGAGGCACCTAGTCAGTTACCAGGAATACTCAGTCTGGGACTAAGGGCCGTTTTGATATGACTGTAGGATGTAGTCTTACATGACCAGATGTGAGCGCATGGCCATTCTGATGTGATTGAGGGATGTGTCCCACTTGATCAGATATAAGGGCTGATGCCATTCTCTAGGAGAATGGAGGCACTTGGTCAGTTACCAGGACTCCTCAGTCTGGGACTGAGAGCCCTTTCGATGCAATGTGTTTACACATGGTCGAATGTAAGTGCAGAGCCTTTCTGACAGAATGAGGTCGGGATATAAGTGCTGAGCCATTCTGGCGCGATGTGTTTACACATGGTCAGATGTGAGTGCTATGCCTTTCTGACAAGATGGGGTCGGATGTAAATGCAGAGCCTTTCCGACAAGATGAGGTCGGATGTAACCGCTGAGCCATTCTGGCGCGATGTGTTTACACATGGTCAGATGTGAGTGTTGGGCCTTTCTGACAAGATGAGGTCAGATGTGAGTGTTGGGCATGCCTTTTTGACATGATGAGGTCAGATGTAAAAGCTGGGCGGGCCTTTCTGACTTAGGGTCAAATATAAGTGCTGAAGACCTACATGAAGGGTAGGCCTAAAACCAGCATGAAAAAAGGCTGGCTCTGTAGAACTTTCTATGACGAGAAGAATCGAGATAGCACCATTCTGAGATAGCATATGATGATGATCCAGACTTGATGATGATCCAGATGTGATGATGATTCAGCAGTGATGATCCAGTGGTCGTGATGATGCAGATCTCGTGATGAAGATGACTTGAAGAAGAAGATGACTTGAAGATGAAGGTGACTTGAAGACGATGAAGACTTGAAGACGATGAAGACAACTTGAAGATGAAGATGACGAGATGATCCAGTCGATAAGAGAAGAAGACCAGTGCTGAAAATTGCGTCGAAAGAATACCTTCCTAGTTAAGAGGGAGTGTTGTTGAAATTGTAACTTCGGAATGTATTCACCTATGTATCTTATGTCTTGTACCCCGATGTTTATTCCGGGATGTGTCTGTAATGTAATTGAGTCATGTCATGCCCCGATGTTCCGATCGGGAGGATCTATAATGTAAACAAGTCATGTCAAGTCATTGTGGGTAACCCTCCTATTGTCTAAGGGTTAAAGTCCACGCAGTCCCAGGGCACTAGGGTTATTAGACTCTCCTAGAGAAGTCGGCCCTAGCAGGGTTTAGTCAAGTCGGGAATTAGTATAAATAGAGAGCTAGCCTCTTTATTTATCACACACTCACTCACACTCAGTTGTAGCGCATAGCTGAGGAAGAAGAAGACACTGGGGCTAGGAAGAAAGAGGTTACTGCTATCGGGAGATCATCTTACTGTTTTAGGCATTTCTATTTGGTGTTGATTCTATCTCTGAGGAAATTGCGGGGTTTTCTCCATTTATGGTTTCCCCGAGGAAAAACACTGTGTTCATTGTCTCTTGTGTTTGATTGATGTGCTTGTTATTCTCTCAGTTAAAAGATCCTAATAATGCTAGCTTAATGATTAAAATCTAACAATGATGACACTAAAGATTAGTCCAAGTTTTTTAGCTTCTAGTTGTAGGTTTTCTAGTCATCTTAAATATGTTCTAGGTAGCACTCATAGTTTCTTTAGACATAGTATCAGTTATGTTATGGTTATAGAAAGTCTTAGCAGATACAATTTGAATTACGGTTTAGTTTTTTGGACAACAACAGATAGTCTGTTATTTTATCTCTAGTCGGGCTTCCCTTAGAGAAGACCCATACTACTATTTTTTGTATATTTAGTTTAAAGTAAGATAATTTTTTGAGCTTACAAAAAAAAGGTGGCCCATTAGCAAACTTCCCAAGGGCAAGCTTCTTTCTTTGGAAGAGTTGAAATTGGCAGATTTTTATTTGTAAAGCAACTTCCTAGAGGTTTTGATTCCCTTGTAGCATTGAGAAACTTGAAAAGTTTAACATGTCTGAATGCAAGAGTTTGTCAACGTTAAATGAAAATTTTAACAAACTTGATTGTTTACAAGTGTTGAACCTCTTGGATTGTAAGGTTTTGGTACAACTCCATGAAGGTTTGGTAAGATTGGGTGTTTGGAAAAGCAAGCTCTATAAAGATGCTCTAAACTAAAGGAACTACGTGGTAATTTCCATGGTCTTTGATACAAAGAAATGAATGTGTTACATTATGAGCTAAGTTACCAGATACGTCTTAAGGGCCTACGTGTCCCATGTCTGCATGTCCGACACGGACAAGCTGTCAGAGCGTGTCGGACACAAACTTTTTGCGTGTATCGATTTAGGACACGTGTGTCCCGCGCTGTGTCCAACATGTCCGGATTCCAGGACACGTTTTCCGCGGCAAAGACGCCTAGGCTTGCTTTAAATCAAAAATTTCACATTCTTTTTAGCATTTGCAAGTGTGGAGAGGGCTCTAAAGTGTGTTTGTTGTGCAGGTGAAGAAGATTTGAAGGAATTGGAAGGGTTTCCGAGTGCATTGAGGGTGGATTTTGTTGGGTGGATTGCAAGCTCAACCATCAAACAAGAAGAACAGTGTCTCATTCAGCTAGGGAAGGAGCTAAAGGGCAAAGGAAAAGGTAAAATGCCACATCTAATGTCTCCCCTCCTATTCCTCCAAGCACAAGCTCTTCTACTCCTCCTGCTAGTGTTCCATCTGCTGCTAGTGGAGCTTATGCTCCATTGAACCCTGTTTTAGCAAGACAACAAGCCCAAGAGAAACAATACCCTTGGTGGAAGTATGTAACAAGGAAAGAAGGGCTTGGGGCAAAGCTAGATGGGAGAGGCAGTGTGTGTTGGACTTGCAATTTTTGCAAGAATGAGTTTAAGAGCACATACTACCGAGTTAAGGGCCATTTGTTGGCCCTTCCTTCTTGTGGGGTTTCTTCATGTAAAGCAGTGAGTGTTACCCAAAGGAGAGATATGGGAAATGAGGATCAAAAAGGCTTGGGTAAGGTAGCAGCAACAAGGAAGAAAAAGAATGAGGATCCTCTTCCATTCTTAAGGAAACCCTCTAGCATTCGGCCTTCATTTCCACCTAGCAGAGGCGATACATATCCAACGAGAAAGAGGTCATCTTCAAGTGGTCCAATGGACAATATTTTCCAACAAGAGGCGCGAGAAGAGGTGGACCTTACCATTGCATTCTTTTTCTACCTCAACTTCATTTCATTCAATGTTGACTGGTCACCACTGTTTATTGAGATGTGTCGAAGTTTCATTGAACGAGCTCCAACTGGTTATGTGCCTCCTGGTTCAGAGAAGCTTAGAACCACATTGTTGGTTAAGGCAAAGGAGGTGGATAAAATTCTTGAGCCAATTAGATCAACATAGCCCTCATCTGGAGTGAGTATTGTTTCTGATGGATAGATGGATCCAACACGCCGTCCACTCATCACTTTCATGGTATCTTCCCATGGTATCTTCCCAAAATGGACCGGTGTTCTTGAAAGCGGTGGATGCTCTTGGGAAATACAAGGATGCACATTTTATGGGTGATTTATTCATCAAAATCATTGAAGAAGTAGGTGTTGACTCTTGAGTACAAATCATCACGGACAATGCACCTGTTTGCAAGGCCGTTGGCATGATTGTGGAAACTAAATATCCATAGGTATTTTCATTTTGGACACCTTTCATTTCTAATTTGCTCATTGTTTGAATTTATCACAAGATTCATATAGGGGAAAGGTCATTTTAATGATTTGAAATGTTAGTGTTAAGGAGTCATTTATACAGCCCATGGGGGGGCAGAGCAAGTGGTAAATGGAATTGTTTGTAAATGGAAGGTCTCGTGTTCAAATCCCCCCCAAATTGTCCCGTGTGCCATGGTTCGGGCGCTGTGGTTACACCTAGGTTTATAGTGGTAGCGGGATTGGATCCCTGGACCCCGTGTCACGCGAGTACCAGCCCGTCCCCAGTTGTCGATTCCCCTAGTCAAAAATAAAAAATAAATAAAATAAAAATAAAAAAAGGTGTCATTTATAGTTTCTTTTATTGCTCTTATAGGTTTTTTGGACACCTTGCATTGTCCATTCCTTGAATGTAGCACTCAAATCCTAAGTTTTAAAAATTGGTCGAACTGGTTTCAGAATCGGTCGATTCGTCGGTTTAATGGCTAACCAAATCAAACTGGCCAATAAATCGGATCGATGACCGGTTTGGTACCGAATCAACTGATTTGGACACCAAATCGACCAGTCCAATACCAAACCGGTCTGCTCGGTCGAGTCACTACTAAAACCGGTCGATTTGTATGGACCCTTGCAACCATTAAAAGTAGGGATTTTTAAATCATAAGATTATTTCTATTGTTTAAACATTATATATAAATGTTCAAGCTATGGGGAAAGATTCATTTTCTTTAAAAGATTTTTAAATTTTAAATGGAACCGGCCTATTTGGACACCACGGCCTACGGTTTCTTATCTTTACAATGACCAATCTTATTTGATAAATGCCTTATGAGTTAAATATAAAGGGGAAATCTTTCTTAAGGATAAGAAAGAGGTTGATGGGTTATCATGTTAACTCCAGGTCAATATGACTTTAACCATGGTTACTCTTATTGTTTTTTAAGGTTTCATTTGCATGTTTCTAGGCTTATAAATAAAGGTCTTCATTGTTTCATAAAAAAGATGCTTTCATTTGATGAAAAAAATTGAGAGGAGCCGAGGAATTCTCTTGCAGTGTAAGTGTTTTATTAAATTTATTTTCAAATTATTAATAAATTCTCACACTGTAGTAGATTTCATTCATGTTAGCATTCATATATTTAGTTACTATTCTTTCTAATCTTAATTTCTTTGAATTAATTAGTTAATCATTTGTTTATTAAAAATACATACATACATGCATGCATACATATATATATAATTTAAATATTTTATGTATTTTTAGCAAACCAATTCATTAAATTCAAATCGACTGATTTATGACCGATTCATTACCGATTCCAATTCCGATTCAGAGTTAACCCTCGACTGATTCTGAGTATGATTCCGATTTTTCAAACTATGCGAGTCAAATCCATTGCTTCAGATGTGACATGGATTGGCAACATTATTGAGGATGCACACCATATCTATAACTTTGTACAAAACCACACAAATGCCCTCACTATCTACAAAGAGTACACATATCTTTCATTGTTGAGGGGTGGGATCCATGATTGAGTCCATGAGGACCATTGTTATGGAGAATGAGTGTCTCGAGTATGAGACATCACCAGAGAACTTATGGCCCACCATTCAAGGTATTATTATCTCGAGGTGGGATAAGAATTGCACACCTTTGCATTGCTTGGCCCACTCCTTCAACCCCAAGTTCTACAGTCCGGAATGGCTCAATGGTGGACCCTCACACAGAGTCCCTCCTCACATGGATGGAGAGATTTCACAGGGAAGGAAGATAGCATTTAGGCGGCTATTTCAAGATAAAGACTTACTTGATGAGGTGGAGGAGGGCTTTGTAGAGTTTTCCACTGCTACTGGGAGATTTGGAGGCTATGATGTGGTAGGAGACAGGGAGTTAAGAAGCCCTATAATTGGTGGGCAACCCATGGGGCAACATGTCCTCTTCTATAGAGGCTAGCCTTGAGGATCATCTCTCAAGTTACATCATCCTCTAGTTGTGAGAGGAATTGGTGCACATATGTCAACTTGTACAATTGGAAGAAGAGCAGGCTTGAGCAGTCCAGAGCAAAGACGATGGTGTATGTGCACACCAACCTTCATCGTATTTACAGGAAGAGGGAGGAGTGGGTGAAAGGAAAGACAAAGATGTGGGATGTCTTTCCTGATGATATGGGTTTGGACAGCAGTACTGAGTTGGCATTAGCCAACCTAGATCTTAATGATCTAGTGCTAGAACTGGTGAAGTTTGATGATAGTGGTCCTTTGGAGGGGTCATCCTCCACACCAGCTGATCTTCATCCTCAGATGGGCGGAGAGGAGGAGGAAGAAGAGAGCAGTGATGAGTTTGTTCATGGAGGAAGACTATTGATAGATGAGATTCTTCATTCTTCCATCTTGATCTACCCCTTTTTGTAATTACTATTACTATTAGTCTATTTGGCATTTGCCAGTGGCATTCCAACATCTATGTAATACATTTTGATTTTGATGACTTAATGAGAAATATGGTTCTGACTCCTGAGTATTGACATCTTGATCTATGACTATCATGAGTATCAAGAAATATCTATGTGTCTCATAATCTCATTGTGATCTCTGATTTGTAAATGTGTAATTACTAATGTTAAATGTGCATTGATTCTAATTTCTATTCAATATTTGTAAAATTTGGATCTATATGTCTATATTTTTAATATATATATATTTTAAAATATATCTAATTTTTAAAACATATATATATATATATATTTTAAAATATATCTAATTTTTAAGACATATATATATATATATATATATATATTTTAAAATATATCTAATTTTTAAGACATATATATATATATATATATATATATTTTAAAATATATCTAATTTTTAAGACATATATATATATATCGTGTCCTACGTGTCGTGACTCCGGGGGTCACTGTGTCCGTGTCGGAAACTCGAATCCCCATGTCCTATGTCCACATGTCAGGTGACTTAGATTATGAGTGGTTGGATAGTATATGGACCGAGTATGTGGAAAATATTCCAGTTCTTTGATTATAAACGAAGTGGAACCATGATCCAGAAATGGACAGAAAGGCATGGGGATAAAGAAACCAGGCAATGGCCTTTGCCATGTTACTAGAGATACCTAACATGATAGTGCAAACTTAAATTTTAATTTTATTCCATTCTATATTACTGCATTGCAGAAAGTCTAAAACAATTATTTGAGGTTATCAATGCTTACCTCTATTCATCCAAGGAAACTTGTAGGCTTGCATGATAGAAGGGCCAGTGTTTTACAAATCGGTCGAGTCCGAGTCCGAGTTGAGCCCCGACCGAGTTGACTCGACCTACAACTCAGCTCAGGTGACCAGTTTGATACCAAGTCATCCGAGTTGGGGTCCGAGTCGACCGAGTTAGGGCATAACTTGGCTGACACGACCAAGTTGACCAAGTTGCAAGTCGAGTCAGCCGAGTCAATTGTGGCAGACACCCACACGTCCACAGACTCCAAAAAAACATATTTATTTTTTATTTTTAAGATTTTTCCTATTCTAACCCTAACATGAGGCCATAAGATGACCCCCTGGGTAACAACTCGGTTTTGACCCCTATTGCATTTAATTGTAAATGTTGTATTTAATCATGGTGTGGACCTAAAGGCAAAGGCCCCACCATCAATTTAGTGTCTTATGTATCGACGATTAAAATCTATGCCGATGGTTTATGTGCTAGCCAAGCACAATATATTTTGAGACATCATGTAAAAATGCAAATTAATAAAAATACCACAACTAGCTATGTGTCGCAACGTGAAAGAGATGGGGCATGATTTCACAAGGAATAGGGAGGGGAAATATTCAAACCCTTGAGCCAATAGGGTAAAGCCAAATGTCAAAGGGAGAACCCATAAAACTGTCAACTACCCATTTTGTCTTTTTGTGCCAATCATTTATTTCTGCCAAAAATTGGTAAGGAAGTTATTTCCTTGGGATGGGAAAGGTATAGAGGTCAAATTCGAATTGGGAAGACCAACCATTTTGGAAAAACATGTTTTGGCTTATTGGGCAAGTAAGAGCCCAGAAATTCATTCCTCACCCATTCTCTCATTCACGTTTGGCTCTCTCACGCAGCTGAAGGTGGCTGAGCTCTCTCCTTCACGATTTCCTGCAGTTTTCTTCATTCTTCAATGGTTGGGAACCCGTTTTTGGTGTTGTCGAGTGAATGAGAGAAGAGATCCACGATTTTGGGGGTTTAAGAGGATGTTTTTCCTTTCCTTGCGTAGCTAAGCTTGTTGGGCATTTTCCCCTCACGATTTTTGTTGTTTCCTCACTCCTTCATGCCCAGAAATTCGTTTTTGTTATTGCCGAGTGAATGGCTAGAAGAGATTCACGATCTATGGGTTTAGGGAGGTCATTTTTGCTCCCGTAATGCCCATAGACGTTTTTCTGAAGTTGAATCCACGAATTGGGGGTTTGTAGAGGTCGTTTTTACCTCTGTGAAGCCATTAAACGTTTCTTGAAATGATTTGCTCACCTGGGTCTTTTTCCCCCATTTACCATTTTCGATTTTTGGTACCCAGGACGTTTTTGTCCATACCCAGAACTTGTATTTGGTTGTGAAGTGCATACTTGTGTTGGATTGGTTGAGTAAGTCCAAGAAACCCATCTGTTAGATGGTATGACGGTGTTTGGATGGGATTGTTGGCTTGGCTGAGTAAGTCCAAGGAACCCACATGTTATTGGCTTGTTGCCTTAGCAATCTGTGAAACCCAACGGTGTGTTGGCTTGACTGTGGATGTATGGTTTTGTTGTGTGTGAGCTTGTTGTTCCCTTATTCCTTGTGGGAATCATGCCCAGCTTGGGGGTGGCAATGGTGCTGAGAGATTAATGAGCACACTGGCCTATGGTTGGGTGGAACCAAAGTTACAAAAACCGAACCAGTGGACAAACCGACCGACCCTCAAAACCGGAACCAATCAAAAACCGGGGAAAAAACCGAATCATAAAACCGATCCACCAAAAATACATAAAATATTCAAATTTTAATTTTTTTTAAATATTCATGTGCATCCATGTGAGTTCAAACCATTATCCACAAAATTGCAAAGTTTCTCATGTATATAGCATATAAGAGTTCATAGAACCAAAATAGCACTTAACATCGAGTGCAATCCATGTCTGAATCAAAATACATCAACAAAAATGCTCTAAATGGCCTATAGAAGTTTAAAGACTAGAGTCAAAGACTAAACAATCTAATCATCAGAATCGTCTGAATCCTCATGATCAGACTCATCAAAGGCCTCAGAATCAGCCTAGGAACCAGCTCTAAGACCATTAACAATCAACACTTTCAAACTAAAAGATCCGAAGACACCCAAGTACAAACTCGAAAACACTCGAATGAATAGTGTGAGTGAAAGAGAGGGGGTGGGGGTCTTTTTATAGGTTCACTAGGTGCCTTAAGGGTGGTCCAAATGCATCCCCCCAACCCACTTTCCAAAAAATTTAAAAAACCTCATTTTTGGCATCCGTACAGCCCTGTACAAACCGGTCGGTTTCCTGGGAAAACAAATTTTGGACCGGTCTGATACCGAACTGGGCGGTTCGTGGACCATCTCGGCTGGTTCAGTATCAAACCGGCCCAAAACGATTAGGTCCTCCGGTTCGGACCGGAAACCCACCAAAACTGGGCTGATCGGCCGATTTTGTCGGTTCCGATCCAGTTTTGACAACGTTGGGCGGAACGTTGCAGCAACATCGCTAGTTGCGGAAAGCTTCTTCTCAAGAAAAGTATTTTCTTGTGTATTTAATCTCTACAACTGTATTTGCTTGTTTTATGAATTATGAACATGATGAATGTGTTGAATATGATGTATTTGTTTCCGCTGTATATTGCATTATGCATCTCTGTATGTTTTTATGTTCAATGTATTTTTATTATCATGTTCATGGGGCTAGATTGCCTAGTCTGATAGAGTAGATCAACGTGTTAGTCATGTCATCTCCGTGTTATAGAGGGGAGGGGACATGACACCCCGTCCCTCTATTTGCCACACACTTTTGTTGTGAATTGTTTGTGAGCATTTGGAATTATTGTTGTTTGGATTCATGGAGGCTTGGAGGAGTGTTCGATAGTGAAGAACAATCAACATGCTTGAAGGAGTTGGATTGTTGGAGACTGGTTTTGTGTTACCTAGATGTATGTTAGCTGCCACCTAGCCACTGTTTTTTCTTTCTCATTAAATTTACAAATATCAGTCCTGTTTTCTATTGTTTGCTGCCAAAATAAAAAGATTTTTTTAATTTTTTCTTTGCATGCTTAGATCTGCTTTGCATTTAAATTCTAGATTGGCCATAAAAAGAAAAGATCAGGCACGGAATGTCATTGAAGGGAAATTGTATTGCACGAAATGGACTAAAGGAGGGGGGCATTAATAGACTTAAACAACAGTTGGTCGTTGTTAGAGGAAATGTTGCCCCATGGGAAGTTGATTTAAAGTTGAGAGTTGATTGGAGAGATTAGGTTGGAGTTGCAACAACAGTTTGATAAATTTGAAGAGGAGAAGGCTAAACAAAAAGAGATGTATGATCATAGACATATGATGTGGTGGCATCATAGCATGTTGTTTTTTGGACTCTACAGGCCATTGATTATGTTTTTTCCTCCAAATATGTATTGTACGGTAGACTTGGTGCCATTTTGATATATTCACTCTTATATGGTATATACACGAGTAGACATTGAATATTTTGTCTCTAATGCTTGGAAGCATTATTTAAAAATTCAAATCTTTAAAAAATTGTTTTCTTTAAAATTAATATTTAATGAATTTTTTGAGTAATCTGAGTCATTAAATTCAAATCGGGCGAGTCATTACCAATTCCGAGTCCGAGTCCATGTTGACCCTTGACCGATTCCAAGTCCGAGTCCAAGTTTTAAAACATTGAGAAGGGATTGTACAACATGACCCCTTACAATTCTACAAGGCACAAAGATCAACCCTGGGACACTTGAATAATCTGAAAAATATAAAATCATGTGAATTACTTAACTTGGGGCTCAGCAGTGCAAATGAGGATTTCACATTCAAGTATATGCCCGTATGATATAGAAAGAAAATGTGTACAACAATGAAAAACACTTGTAAGAATAAAAAACATTGTTTCTATCAAACATGCATATATTAGTGAGGAGACCCACTGTCACATCAAACAAATGAAGCATGCAAAGCAGACTACAATTACATTACCTTTAAAATCAAAAGCATTTCATGAAAATAAATAACATTTTTTCCATGAAAATCAATTACATCTTTTTTTTTTTTTTATTGCATATATTGGTAAGGAGACCCCCTGTCACATCAATGATCAAACAAATGAAGCATGAAAAGCAGACAAAAACTGAACTACCAATAAAACGATGAATAAAATAACTATCGATAGTTCATATCAATGAACTATCGATTCGGCTGTTTTCGCAAAGATGATGTCTTTAGTATTTACCGAGAAGACATTTATACCTTTAGAGGCAACCCAGACTTTATTAACTAAAATAACGAGTTGTTAATATAAATGGGAGAGTTCACGACTCACAATAGACGGTGATGTGGTAATAACAATAAACTTATGCAATTTGACTTTCTCACCCTGATATAAAGAGTCTAATTAGGCTCTTAAAGGCAATAGAGTACAGGATTGGCGGTGACTCGTACCCATAATTGTAAAGAATGACGCAATACTGCCGAACTGCTCCTGTTTTTAAATCTGCTTCTCAAAAATGCAAGCTGACAGCTGTATGACGTTGACGTTCGAAGCATTCTTCTTCTTGGACTCTTGTTGTGCTAAGGAAGCCATAGTAGTACTGCCATAAATTGAAGCCTTCATGTACTGTGGCAGATGAAAAGAACTTTAATACTAATATTGGTGCACAGGAAGAGTCATATTGAAGGTGCTGATGAACTCTCAGAACTTTCTTGGATTTGTCTGTTTAAAACACGCTGTCTACTTGGCAACGATAAACTTTCCAGCTTTCCCACCATAGTAAATAGTCCGCAGAGTTGAGGATTTAGAATTCCTGTTAACATATTTATCCAAGAATCGTTTTTCTGTCATGTGAAAAATCCGTATAAAAGGTATTTTCGACTCTTGCACTTGACCAGGCGTCAATTCCTCCATTACTCTAAAACGGGGAATTATCCTCTTCTCCAAGCTGAATGACCACAGAAGTGGAAACTTCACAAGATCCGCCAATGGAAGTTCTACATAATTAACCATAAAATCTACAAAAGTCCTAATTTTTTCCTCTGAAATCCCCAGAAACCGCGGATCCCGACTAGATAACTCCGAAATTTGTTCTTCTGAGAAACCTAAACTTTTCAAACACTGCAGTCTTTGTCCGAGGGTTTTTTTCCCTACTCCCCAAATTTCTCGCAAAGCATATGCAAACGTCGTTGATCCCTTCTTGAACCCCAAATCCTCGGCCTGTTTAAATGACTTCATGATTTTTTCGGCAGGAAACATAAGCACACTAGGCTGAGTGGCCACTAACTCTGATAATACTTGACCCTCAAGACCCAACCCTTGGAAAAGTGAAATTGTAGATTTAAGTTTATCCTCTTCGACATCAAATAGGAGTGTATTGGAAATAAGTAGTTTGGAAATATCCTCTTCCTTCATAAAAGTCTTGAGGAGAGTGAGCTTAGGCTGCATGTTT
Source organism: Pseudotsuga menziesii (assembly GCA_001517045.1). Taxonomy (NCBI): domain Eukaryota; kingdom Viridiplantae; phylum Streptophyta; class Pinopsida; order Pinales; family Pinaceae; genus Pseudotsuga; species Pseudotsuga menziesii. The sequence continues at coordinate 238,897 of LPNX010361095.1, read as the reverse complement.
TTTTTTGCATTATAAAAAAGGAACTTAGGGTTGCAAAGGACGACCCTTCGAATCTGTTCCGGAGTAGTCAAACCACAGCCATTTAACAACCCCAAGACTTCTTCCAAATTCTGACTCGATTTTGCAAGAAGGAAACATTCGCAATTTCTAAAGGCTTTTCTGATATCTACCTCTGATAAACCGCATTTGTTGAGGAGAAATTCAGTGACAACGCTCTTCTCTGGTGGAGTTGTGGATAGGGGTGCTATTTGAGAGCAGAAACTGGGGAATGTTATGTGGGGTTTAGAAGCGAATGAAGGAATGAATCGGGAAGAAAGCAAGGAAATTAAATGGCCATGGGAAGACAACGGGGGTGGATTGGTTATCAGTCGTTTCCATATCTTCAACTGAACAGACATCATCTTCATCATCTGTGAAATAGAATTTGAAAGAGAGCAAAAGATTCGAAAGAAGTTAAATTACCTGGAGGAGGCGATGATAGAAAGACGTGCAGCTAGAAGCTCTGAGATGGCTGAAAGGCTACCATAAGAAAGGTGCCAGTATCAGTACCGATGACTGAGTAGAGTTTGATTAGGGTTCGGGATGTGAAGTGAGAGAGCAGATTTTAAGAGGGTTTAGGGATGTTCTGTTATACCGTGAGCTGGGAAGTGGGCGTCTATGTCATTTAATTATATAAAAGTTTTATTGTAATTATAAATTTTCCAAATAAAAACTCATCATTTTTATTCAAAATTGAATGGAAATTACACTTTTTTAGGTACTCTACATAACATTTTTCTTTGTTCAATATAATCGTTCTTCAAGCATTTTTTGTTTTTTAACCTAATGTCACATGCCCATGCCAATGCCAACCCTTTGGAGAAGGATTCACAATGGCTAAGAGTAATTTAGAAGTTGGGAGGTTAGGATGAGTATAGTAAAGCAAGTCTTTGTCATAATTAAAGATATTATAATAGTGAAGTCTTTTCATTTTTTATAGAAAAGTTTCATTTACAACTACCATTTTGAGGTTTCATTTACAATTATCATTTTTATGAAGGAAAGCTTGATATTATTTATGTCTTTTTTATATTTTCATTTGACACTTTTAGATAAACAATGATCTCTTTCTCTAGATCAATAAAGTATTAATTGGTATTGTTGTGATATGCTTTATCATTTGTACACGGTTGCTCAAATGCTTGTTAGCTTTTCAGTTTAAGTTTATGTTTTTTTTGTTCATCTGTTCCTTTGTTATTTTCCAAGAAGGAGAGTGCCTCAACACAAGAATCTTTGGGACACCTTGGTTATTAGCAAAGTCGACATTGAAAAACAATGTTCTCATAACCCAGAGTCTGAGACCATATAAAATTTCCCCAATGTAAGAAGAGCTTGTCAGATAGACCTTGACTTATGTCAATCTTCACACATATTCTAATATATGTGAAAAGACTTGGTCTAATTTGCTATGTGAGTTGTTTTAATGTAACTACCCAAAGTATGGTCGATATTTGTAAGAACCAATAAACATCAAAAATGAAGAGGTGGGTTTGGGAGTTGAACCCAAATGAACATTTTTTTTATAGACATAGTAGAAGGATCGAAAACAGGGAAACAAAGGGGTAATAAAGAGATTATCTCTCCCCCCAAAACCAAGGGCCCTCCTCTAAAACTCTTTGATGATAAACATGATTTTCAAACTAAATGATAACAAAACTTTTAGAGCATAGACAAACCTCACAATGCTTTGCCCATGTCAACAAAATCCACTAATACAAATCTAAAGTAAAAGGTTATAAACCATTGAATCTACCCATTGATAAAGAGGATTGTTAAAATGAAAGCAAATCTATCAACATTTGACTCAAAGACCTCCAACTTGGGAACCTTGTTGGATTTCTCCACAATATACACATTAGATGTATGAGGGTTTGAAGTTGCTAAATTATATTGTTTATTCTCAACTACATCCTTAAAAGAAAGAGGGTTGGAAGATGATAGTCCCCCATTACCATCATTCCATTATGTAAGCAAAGAACCAAAGTGAGAGTTGCATCTTTGGGAATTTTGTAGTCAAACAATAATTTTTTAGCAAGAATTTGTTTACCTTCAAAAATAAGTCTTTGTGTTGCTTGGTATCTCCCATTTAAGTGTCAATTTTTTGTTTATGTCTAAGACTACAACATAAGCAATGGAATTCACCCACAAAAGTATGTTTTTCACAAAAGAAACAATCATAATCTTCACATCTAGTGGTTTCACCAAACACTTGTCATGCAATTGTATCTGCAAACAATTGGCATGCAAGTCTTTTGTAAAACACTTGGCATCCAAGCTTTTTATCAAACACTTGACCATTGACATTCATTGGGTTTAACTGATGGTCTTGACTTTATCTACTAGTCAAAGAGTATTATGTGAAATGCTTCCATGGTCTCAAAATTGTCCCAAAACCCTGATAGTTGGCCATATCATGCCAATCACACATAAATCTCATGGAATTCAAGAGCACGGAGTGCACCATTTCCCTAGATAGAGCAACCACAATAATGTAACCTCATTGTCCCAAATTATACAAAACGAACAAAATCTGCATCGCCATAAATACAAAGAAAGAAACATAGTGTTGGCACTATGTTAAAATGTAATCCCAAGTTTTGTACTAAACTACGCATTATGTAATGACAGTGAGTTGTATTGTATACGCATTAGTTAGTTAAAGTATACCTAAGTAGATTAGTTAAAATATAGTTGGAAAGAGACATAATTGTTTTGGTTTTGTATAAAGAGGAAAGTAATGGGACTAGTTCGGGTTGATATCAATCATGCTTTGAGTATGTCTCTGTAATGATGTAACATCTTGATGAATGAACGGAAGGAATGAGCCAAGTGTCCTGCTGGTTTTTGTGTATGATTTATTTACTATGGATGGTCTGTTGAATGTTCATGATGTTGTAACTATGTAATGATGAATAGTTGTGATAAAATTACATATTCCCTAACCTATATTCATCCTTTTCAATCCCTATCAGCATCTCAGGTGGGACTTTACCCTTTATGGGTACTGAAAATGTCGATGCTTCCAAGGGTATTGTTGGTAACTGTTCGAGAACCTTGGGTCTGAATCTGAGCCAACACATAGCAATTGGTTGGTTGTTCATAACAATAAAAAACATGTCAATTAATACAAACTTATAAGTGACTTATTTCTTCCCATCAGGGGCATCAATGAGATTGCTATCGATATTTTGGCAACCCTCTCTGATAGCCTTGGACATACCTACATTGTGGTAATAACTCCCTTCACTCCATGAAATCAATAATGAGTTTCTAATGGTTCCCATGACATTATGTGGAGGGACTCAACACTTAGAATAGGGTAGGTTTCTATGTCCCACATAATTGCCACCAGTCCTTCCATATGTGTAAGATTTGGCTAATTTTGGTATAATGGATATCTTTGTGTGCAATATTTTTAGACAAAGAGACCTTCATCAAGTGTTATAAGTTAGCAACATTTCCTTGATATATTATTTGATGGGGAAGGGTATACTTGTTGCAAAACAATAATGGAGAACACCTTGTCCTAAAAAAAGTAAGCACCTCTCCCCTCTCCACACCTTATCCCACCAATTGGATTCCTCGTAAGTAGGGTTAACACTGATAGAAAATGAGTTAATCCCTTTATCTCAATGGTATTATATATTATCATGTCAAGCTTTTTCCTTCATCTACCATGATACTAGGAGAACAAAGCATTCATTTATCATTGCCCAATGTGAACTAATACCAAGAGAACGTCGCCCTTCTTTCATCCTTGTTGTGATGAATATAACTTTCCTTTGCAATTTTGACCTTTGAAAGTTGTGGACTGAGGATGTTTTATATTACAAACATAACACTAGCTTTGACATTTTTTTTCCTTTCAATTTTGAGAGTTGGTATATCAATCTTCTATCACAACCAAATGTTGCTTTGGATTTTGAAATATTATGTAAAAATAAAAATAAACTGGAAATTTATTTTTCCACTCATTGAAAATATCACATAGACATGAAAATACTAAGTCCATTTAAAAGTTGTTTACCTGCCTAAAGGGCTTTAGACATTTTCTCTGATGGTAAACATTTTGTATGTGAGTAGTTAGAACATTTTTATTCCAAAACTGAAAAAACTATATTTGTATTAAAAGTATAAGTTTGGATGGACAATAGTATAAAATAGAGAAATATATAGTCCTTTAGTAGTTAGAGTGTTTGTAGAAGCAGTCAAGCTCAAGGGAGATTATTATTTCGTAACATGCTAGTACTCACATGCCCATGCTTCAAATGCATCTTTTTAAATTGCATTCACCAAACTTTAGCTATGAGAAAAGGATTTGATAGTTACGGAACATACTTTCTCATACAAAGAAATGCACATGAACAATTTTATGAACAAAATAATGGAGTGTTTGTAATAGTGGTTAGAAGCTTATTTCATATGGTTTATATATTCTTCTAGATTAGTGGATTAGTTTGAATGGTTAAGTATTGTACATTATGTGTTGTGGTCAAGTTTTTGGGCTAACTATATGGGATATTTTAATACTCAATGTTTCTGTCATGTTGAATGTACTGTTGTTTCCCTTGGTTACCACATGTAGATGATAGTGAAATCTCACAGGTTTCCCATATATGGTTATATGGAGAAAAAAATCAATATCTTCCCCTGATAATTGATCTCCTAAAACATGCAATGTTAAGATCAAATACTTTGAAGGAGGATCAAAACCAATAAAATCAGTGTACATCTTTTTTAATTAAACTCCGTCACATTTAAATCTCTCTTATAATATCTTGTTTTTAACCCTTTCAATGGATTGGATCCAATTATGTATACATGTTGATGAGAGTCCAAGTATAAATAACCTTGTGTGTGATAGATGAAATGTTGTATATAAGTTCCTAGTATAGAGCTCAAGGCTAAGGATTGACCAGAGAATACATCTAGGCACATGTTTTCAATAATTAAAAAAAATGGTACAAGGATGGCTAGCTAAGAAAGAGCACCTAAGAGGCTAAGAGATCACCATACGGGAAAAGTAAGGGGGTCTGAGGGGTTGATTATAAGCTTAGCTACTGATGTCAAATCCTAACTTATGTGTGATTGTCTCATTTCCTCGCTTCTTCCTATGTCAATGCCAATTAGATTAGAAGCCTAGTTAAGTGAAATGGGGATCTAAAAGTGGAGGACTTAATTAACTCCTACATTAAGTAATTACCTCCTACATTGAAGCAACCAAATCCTAATTTCATGGAATCAAACAAGGAGTGGGGATATTGCTTTCAATACTCACCATTCATTCATGAAAAAGAGGAAATTCAAATTAAAGGAGAGGAGAGGAGATGGATAAAAATACAATTCATGAAGAGGAAATAGGTGTTTGCATGAATCAAAATCATTCAAGTTCTTATATGAACCATGGAGATATGGAACAGGGACAATTGTGTGACAATAGAGACCAATATTGAGTAAGGAGATAACCTCTTAAATCCCTATATATTAATGACCTTTTGGGTTTCCTAAGAATCCAAAATATGTTTCCTAAGAAGCAAAATTATGTTGAAGACTAAATCTTTAAATAAACAAGATTTGGACTCTTGCTACATATATTGAAGAGTGTAGTGAAGAAGAATAATCCTAAGGTACTAGAGAGCAGAGAAGGCAGTATCTTCCTATGTTGTATGAAGTGGTAGGGCGAGTGACAAAGATGGTCTCACTAAAATATTGATTGAAGAACTCAACAATGGCTTTCTTTGGTTGACCTTGGAAGCTTTTTGTAATGGGAAAAGTGACATGGGAGTATTGAACTTGTCACTTTCACCTTAGTGGTCTCACAATCTAGTAAGAGGGTGGCATCTACAAAGGATTTCCTATGATTGGAAGGAAAGTTACTCACACTGTCAATTTCTTTGAAGTTTAGTTGATGATAAGATAAGCCTATCTTCCTCCTCTTCTTATTTTAATCATGGCATAGTTCCTTTGTGTCGAAGAAGACTAGGTTATTATTGATTATCATGAATTGTTGTGAAAAGTCATGCAAGCATATTTTTTTAGAGGTATTTTCCCTTAATAAGTTGAATTTCATGAGGGGTTGATGGGCGCTCCAAGCGGCCTCTGCATAGAGCCCTCGGGTGCCTTGAAGTGCTAGGATGATTTTTTTTTTGTTTTTTTTTTTTTGGGACATCTTTGGAGGATTCTCACGGCGAACTTCATTGGAACTCACGCAGCAGGCTTTGGGCTGGAGCAGCGATTTGACTGGGGCGACCCGATCTGAAGACTGGGAGCACGCAGCAGGCTGCAAGAGGAGCGATCTGGAGAACAGATCTGATCTCGTGAGGTTTCTGTGTGCTGGAATCTGAACGTGGATAATCTGAGTGGTCTGTTGACAGAGGCCGCTCTGGCAATGCTGGAGGGCTGAAGATGGGCACTCCGATCCCTGGTGAGGATCGAGATCCGTTCCAGGTTCCTCAATTGGATGATTTCAATCGATTAATCTCTTCTTACAACAAGAGATCCGGCAAATCTGAACCCCCGAAATTTGTCAAAAGGCTTGAAGATGTGCCGAAGGTTGCCCTTCCTCCAGAGGAAACCATCCGGGTCGCTCTTTCCGTGGCAGATCGAGCCTTGATCGGTCAGTTTACGGGGCTATGGCCTTCGCCCAAAACAACGGACAGCTGGGTTCAAAGAAACTGGAGACCCCTCATCACCAACAATGTTGCTTCCTACTCTGTCGGGTGAGGTTTCTTTCTCTTCGACTTCGAATCCAAGGATGACAAAGAGCTGATCTTCAGAAATGGGCCCTACTTCATGGGGCCGCAAGGTCTTTACCTCAACAGGTGGACGCCGGATTTCGATCCAGAGGCTGACACGCCAAGAGCAGTACCAGTCTGGGTCAGGCTGCCCAATCTTCCCATGCATTGCTGGAACCCTAAATCCCTCCAGGCCATAGGAGCTGCGCTAGGTAACTACATAGATATGGCCAGCCCAAAAGACCAATACGCCTGTGCCCGAATCTGCGTTGAGGTTGATCTAGAAGCTGGACTGCCCGAAGCTATCAAACTAACCGTGGGGAGCTGGTCCCATTTCCAGAAACTTGACTATGAACAGCTGCCCTTCAAATGCAGAGGATGCCATGAGTACGGGCACTTCATCCGCAACTGCCCAAAAAAGCCTGAGAACCAGCAGGACAAGGCGGAGGGATGGCAGAAGGTGTCTAGATCTAAAACCAAACACCAATCCGGGAAGGGCCCTAGAAAAGGTGAAGGGACCAATGAAACCAGGGTCACTAACCCTGAAGGATCAGGGGAAGCAACCAAGACTAAAGCAACGGCAGAAATAAGGGAAGAACCCATCGAAATTGGTGAGAAGTCCAGCAATGAAGGGAACAAAGACTCTGAAGCATATATATCAGCGCAACCACAGAAGGATCAAGAAGAAGAAAAGGCCCCGGTTACTGAAGGGGAAACCCTGGGGAAATCAGATGAAGACTCTGGATCAGAGGAAGAGGAAGAGGAGGAGGGGGAAATCGAAATAACCACTCCGATAATGCTTAAAACAAGGGGAAGAAAATCCAGGAAAGAAATAAGAGAGCAGGCAGCCTATAAAGATAAGTTACAAGGCTCTCAGCTAACTTTGGAAAAGCTCCTGAATACTGCTAGGAACACCCGACAGCAAGGGCATGCCCAGAAAGGGATGCCTAAGCCCCCCAAAAGTAAGTAATGAGGGCCCTCTCCTGGAACTGTAGAGGTATTGGAAGTAAAATCAAAGAAGAAGCAATGTTAGATCTATCTTCTTTACATAAACCGGACATCTTCCTGATCCAGGAGACCAAGATGGAGGAAGCTGCCTTCCTCCAAGTTAGTCAAAAATTTTGGAAAGGCAAAGGGAAAGCTGCAATAAGCTCAAGAGGGGCTTCTGGCGGCATTGGAACACTATGGAATGACAAAGAATTTGATGTCGTGGAACACTATGGAACGCCAAGTACAGCAACCATTGGATCCTCACCCAGCTTAGGCAGAAAGCCTCGAACTCATTGGTAAGTATCTTCAATATCTATGCTCCCAATTCTGCTGCAGAGAAAATCTCCTGCTGGAACCTCCTGCGTGAGGAGAAGAGAAATCTGCAAGGTAACATCATAATTGCAGGTGATCTCAATGTCACCCTGAGCCAAGAAGAAAAGCGAGGCGGGTCCTTGATCAGGGATCCCATAAGGGAGACTGTAGATGAAATTATTCTGGATTGGGACCTCATGGACGTTAAACCAGCTGCTGGAAAGTATACATGGAATAATAAAAGAGTAGGGCCTGGACATATTGCCGCAAGACTAGATAGGTTCCTAATCCAGGATTCCTTCCTCCTGCTGGGGATGAATATTTCTTCCAAAATTCTGCCATTTGGAGTCTCCGACCACAGGCCCATTCTCCTTGAGATGGCTTTTAATAAGAATTGGGGCCCAATTCCTTTCAAGTTCAATCCCCTATGGGAAGCGCACTCTGACTTCCTCCAATTAGTAGCTAGCTCGTGGACCCCCCCGGTCACTGGCTCTCCATTCTACGTGTGGGAGGAAAAGCTAAAAAGACTGAAAAAGCGCCTTAAGCTATGGGCCAGGACCATCCCTTCTCCCTCAGATCAAAAATCCTCTGCAGCGAAGGAGCTTGAGTCCCTTCAGGCTGCCTTGGAGGTCAAAGACGTGGACGCTGAGGATCTCCACGCTGAAGCCCAATTGCATGCTAATCTCCACAAAGCCTGCCAAATCGAATCAGATTGGTGGAAGAATAAGGCTAGATGCGATTGGCTGGTCAACGGGGATAAAAATACTAAGTATTTTCATAAGCTGGCGGCTGCAAGAGACAATTTTAATTGCATGAAAGAAATCCATATTCAGGATCGCATCATTACTAATCATGAAGAAATAAAAAGAGAAGCTTCCATTCATTTCAGTAAACTCTACACGGCCAGCCTGTTGTGGAGAATGATGAAATATTGAATCTGATTCCCAGCCCCATTAAAACCAGTGATAATGAGACTCTTACCCAGGCTATTTCGATGGAGGAAATTAAGAATGCTGTTAACGGAATGAAGGACGACAGGGCCCCGGGCCCGGATGGTTTTAATGCTACCTTTGTTAAACTTTGCTGGAACATCATCAAGCAAGACTTATTTAGAATGGTCCGGAAATCCCAGAGGTGCAATAAAATAGGAGGCAGCACCAATTCAGCTTTCCTAGCCTTAATTCCCAAAGAGAAGGAGGCCAAACACTTTGACAGGTTCAGGCCTATCTCCTTGTGCAATATAGGCTATAAGATCATCACCAAGATTATGGCAGGCAGACTCAAGCATATTCTCCCGAGACTGATCCCTGAAAATCAAGGAGGATTTGTAAAAGGCAGGAAGATATGGGAAAATATCATCCTAGTACAAGAGGCTATACACTCCAGCTTGAAGCACGGTGATAAAGGAATGGTGGTCAAAATCGATCTTGCCAATGCTTTTGACAGGGTCAGCCATTCCTTCCTTTTCCAGGTGATGCAGAAGTTTGGTTTCACTGCTGACTTTATATCTTGGGTCTGGGCTTGCATTAGCAACCCGTGGATTGCCCCTCTTGTTAACGGAAGAGCTGGCCCCTTCTTCAAAGCCTCGAGAGGCTTGAGGCAAGGATGCCCGCTCTCTCCACTCCTCTATGCCATCCAAGCCTCTGTCCTTAGCTTTCAGCTAGAGACCGCCAGGCTTGACCAGGATCTCCCCGGAATTCAAATGGCCCGAGGCATCAAGGAAATAAATCACGCGCAATTTGCGGA